>CAUYPK010060521.1:0-37608 GCA_963574355.1 Loris lydekkerianus | reverse complement strand
GGCAGTTCTCTCACAAGGGCTCCCTGAGGCCCACAGCCAAGCATTGTTAGCTCCGTCTGACTCAGAGGCTCAGTTTGGGGCCCTAGACAACGCCCAAAGTTCTCCGCATTCCAGCTCAAGCTCTCCCCAAGGCAGTTCAACTGAGCGCCAAGTCCAAAAACACCAAAACAGTTCACAGGTAAGACCTTTCCTGTTTGCAGTCTTGCTGCTACTGTACTTACAGCTGCTGGCAGGATTAAACCGATTGAACATACGCGACCACTTGCCAGTTTTCCACTGTTTTTGTCCTCCTCTTGGGGTCCAGAAGTCTCTCGCTGACTCCCTGTATCCTCAAAGGGATGATTATAGGCAGATCCCACCAGCCAGAGATGTCTGGAGTCTTATCTCCCGAGACTCACTGTACCCAGATGCAAGGAAGCTGTTACTCGGCTGCCATCTTCCTCTCTCAGCTATTATGATATCTTTTAATTATAAATTATTCTCTTTAATAATTAATTTAATAAATATTGATTAAATGCCCATAAGGCCTTCCATTACACTTTAAAGATGCAGTGTGGAAAGAGGTGAGATAAAAATCATGGTCCCAGGTGGCTCCTGTGGCTCAGTGAGTAGGGTGCCAGCCCCAGCCAAACTGCAACAAAAAAAAGTTGGGCGTTGTGGCAGGCGCCTATAGTCCCAGCTACTCGGGAGGCTGAGGCAAGAGAATCACCTAAGCCCAAGAGCTGGAGGTTGCTGTGAGCTGCTATGCCACCACAATCTACCAAGGGCAACAAAATGAGACTCTTAAAAAAAAAATTATGGTCCCTACTTCCATAGAACTTATAGTCTAGGGTGGAGGTCAGTAACCCATGCCCTTCAGTCAAATCTAACCTATCTCTTGGTTTTTTGTTTGCTTGTTTGATTATTTTTTAAAGAGTCACATTTAGCAGTGGGGGTGTTGTATATCAAGTTTAATGACACCAATGTTAGTAAGTTATGATAACCCAATACCATTGGACCACTTTTATAGCCTGTTGTTGTATAGCTTGAGAACTAAGAAAAAATTTTTTAATTAAACATTTTATTTTGACATAATTATAGATTCACATGAGATTGTAAGAAATAATACAGAGAGATCTTGTGTACGCTTTACCTTGTTTTTCCCAATGGTAACTTTGTGTTAAAACTACAGGGTAACAGGTAGTAAAACCAGGATATTAACATTGATACTGTTAAGATACAGAACATTTCTGTCAACACAAAGATCTTTCACTTTGTCCTTTTATACCCCTTCACTAACACCCAGCAACAATTAAACTATTTTTTAATAATTTTATTTCATATAGTATATAACCTTTTGGAGTTAGCATTTTTTTTCACCCTCTGGTGATTCATTCAGGTAGTTGTGTGTTTCGATAGTTATTTTTATTTATTTATTTATTTATTTTTGATACAGAGTCTCACTATGTCACCCTTGGTAGGGTGCCATGACGTCATAGCTCATAGCAACCTCCAACACTTGGGCTCAAACAATTCTTTTGCCTCAGTCTCCCAAGTAGCTGGGATTACAGGCACTTACCACAATGCTCAGCTATTTTTTGTTGCAATTGTCATTGTTGTTTAGATGGCCCGGGCTGGGCTGGAACCTGCCAGCCTCAGTGTATGTGGCTGGTGCTTTAACCACTGTGCTACAGGTGCCGACCCTCAATAGTTATTTTTTATTGGTGAGTGAACCCATGGTATGGAAGTGCCCCACAATTTGTTTAAGTGTTCACCTGTAGAAAGTCATCAAAGTTATTTCCAGCTTTGGGGGGCTATTACGAACAAAACTTCTATAAATTTTCCTGTGAATATATGTTTTTATATTTCTGGCATAAATGCCCACAAGTATCTTACTTTTGGTAGTTGCATGTCTTTTGGTAGTTGCATGTTGAGTTGTATAAGAAACTGGCATACTGTTTTCCAGCAGGGCTGAACAGAGAGTAGTGATCCTGTTTCTCTGCATCCTTGCTGTCTGTTGATGTTGTCGCTATTTATTATTTTAGCCATTCATGTGTAACAGTATCTCCTTTTGGTTTTAATTTGCGTTTTCCTAGTGATTAATGGTGTTGAACTTTTTTTTTTATCTGTTTATTTGCTAGTTGTATAACTTCTTTGGTGAAGTGTGTCTTTGTGCCTTTTCCTCATTTTCTAATTAGGTTGTTTATGGATTTTTTTCCCACGTTGAGTTTTGAGAATTTATTACTATTCCTTTATTAGCTATATGGCTGGAAAATATTTTCTCCCAGTCTGTAACTTGTCTTCTCACTCTCTTAACTAGGTCTTTTACAGAGCAAAAGTTTTTTAATTTTATAATGTCCAGTTTATCATTTTTTTCTTTTTTAGATTGCGCTTTAATGTCCAGTCTAAAAACACTTTGCCTAGCCCTTAGATCCCAAATATTTTTTCCTAATAATTCTTTTTCTAAAATGTTTATATTTTTATATTTTACATTTAAGTCTGTGATCTGTTTTAGTTAATTTTTATATCAAATATGAGACAGTGATAGGTGTGGAGAGATACTAGGTATGTAGTTTTCAATCTTTTTATGGAGGGTACATATTTACATAGGTCCATCTCTCAGCACAGCTTTAGCTATGTCCCCAAACTGTGATTTTTTAATTTTGTTTATTTATTTTATTTGAGACATAGTCTCACTAGTGATTAATCATTGGATTAATTTAATTGGATTAAATCGTTGGACTTTCATTTTATACCATTTAATGTATTTTTTTATATCTTTTGAAACTTCATCATTGACCTGTGAATTATTCACCAGTGTGTTTAGTTTCCAAGTGTTGGGGGAATTACCTGTTATTTATTATTGATTTCTAGCTTAATTCCATTGTGTCTGTACTTAACATGGCAAACTCTTTTTCTTGTTATTTCCTAAACAATACTGTATCACAATTATTTACATATAATTTACATTGCATTACTATAAGCAATCTATAGATGATTTAAAGCATATAGGAGAAGGCTAGGTGTGCTGGCTCATACCTGTCATCCTAGCATGTTGAGAAACTGAGGAGGGAAGACTTTGAGACTAGCTTGAGGAACATAGCAAAATCTTGATCCTACAAAAAAGTTAAAAATTAGCATGGTGGCACAGTCCTAGCTACTTGGGAGGCTGAGATGGGAAGATTGTTTGAGCTAGAAGTTCAAGACTGCTCTGAGCTATGATCACACCACTGCCCTCCAGTGGGCAATAGAGACGTCATCTTGAAAGAAAGAAAGGAAAGAAAGAAATTATATGGGAGGATTTGCAAAGGTTATATGCAAAGACGATGCCATCTTATATCAAGGACTTGAACATTTGAGGAGTTGGATATTTGTAGCAAGTTCTGGAACTACTCCTGCATGGATACCAAGGGAAGACTCAACTTAGGAGGAGTAATAGGGGAAAGTACTCCTGAAAGAGTTTTTCTGATTTTTAAAAAATTTCTAGTTTAAGAGGACCTGTTTTCCTAACATCAATTCATAAACTTGAATAGCCTTGCTTTGGAAGGTTTTAAAGAAAGATCAGCCAATCAATTACCAATTTCTGTGTAATAAAATGTTGGCCTGGCTACATAATTTTGGTAACATAATCTTGTCTATCTTAACAGGAGTTTTTTTGTTTGTTTGTTTTTTTAGTTTTGGCCAGGGCTGGGCTTGAACCCACCACCTCCAGCATATGGGGCCAGCGCCCCACTCCTTTGAGCCATAGGCACCTCCCATTAACAGGAGTTTAAGAGTATTCTATTAAAATAAATATCGAGATATTTTGTTCCCACCTAGGCTTAGTATGATGATAAATAAATCTAGTCTTATAATCATTATTTATATTTTAAAATAAACAATTATTAGTGATCTAATTAAATTTTAGGTAAGATCATATCATACTTAAGGTAAAAACAAAACATAAAACACATACAATTACTTTTGTAGTGAAAACAAATGAAAGTCTTAAAAAATCTCTCTTTAGAGCTGATTCTTGTTTATCAATAAGATCTGATTTTATGGTTTTCTTTTTAGGTCAGGAGTCTACGCTAGACCTGAGTCAGATTTTTTAACATAATCTTTCTAATTCTTGCTTTTTGATTAGCCAGCTCTTCCTTTTCTACTTAAAACTTACTTTACAAGGTGATTCAAAAGAAGGATTCTAAGAATTTCCCAGCCAGTGCCTCACCTATTAAACTTTACAATTAGACATTCTTACTTAAAAATCACACAAAATAAAAGGCCTTCTTTCCTGGGTTTATGAGGCTTTGCCTGTGGGTAAATATCTGATAACATGCTAAAGCTATCTTAGAGTCAACGATTGGACATGAGCTGGACGGTGGGCAGCTCACCTATTGGATTGAGTTATTGGGAAGTTGGGAAGGAGACCTCTAAGGCCCCTTATCTCTTTCCCTCTTTGTCTCTAGGTCCCTAGAGTAGTTCTTAACCTTCCTAATGCTGCAACATACTTTCATTTTTAAAAAGGGATCACGACCCACAGGTTGAGAACCGCTGCTCTAGGTGATTGGCTTTTCTGCTCAGCACCCAGCAATTACTTTCCATAATGTCTGTCCCAAGGCCTTGTTCCCTGGGGCTTGCTTTGTGGGATACTCCTAGATAGGGGTTCTTGAAATAGCCCCTTGACTCCTCTTCTGTCTGCTGTGGGTAGATGAAAAGAAGGTATAAAAGGAAAAGATGGTCACCTTTCATTACACTAGCCTGGTCATAGGCCTACTAAAACATTTTTCCCTCTATTTGCTGAAAAATATGAAATGTACTAATCTGTGATAGAGTTAGATAGCTAATTATGACACTGATAGGTACTGAAAATAGATAACTTGCCAATATGCAGTGCAGCTCAGCCTGGGCAGGGAGGGGGCAGTGCTGTGCTAGCATCGCCACGGGAGGCCCCTGCTATGTTGCACATTTGTCACATCTATATCCTATATTTCTTTCCGTACTTCTGAATTTTTTTTATCAAGATATGTTCTGTGTAGACATTACAATCACTGTGTTTAAAAAGGAAAACTGAGTATTTTCTGTTGCCAATAGATGAGAAACTAAGACTGAGTAATTTTAATAGTTTTCGTTATTTTTTCAAAAGCCTGCGAGGCAGGAACTTCCATTGTGAGATTAATAAAGGCATTTGTTCATTTTCTGTTTGTTCAATTCCTTGATTAAAACGTCCATTTCACTGGAATTTGAGTTTGAGTAGTGCTTATCCTTCTTTTGTATCTGGTAGTTTTATCAAAGTACTTCTAACTTACTTCAAAGCATGAGATGGTGATGCTCTAAAACATCCGAATACTTAAGCTGGGCACATCTCGGGGAGTTAGTGGATAGAATTCAAAGGGTTAAATAATTGGAAAAGGATAGTTTTTAAATATAATTTTAGAAAAAAAATTGTCTTTTTTTTCTAAAAGCTTTTTAAATTTAATTTCCACTGGTGACCAAGACACAGAATACTGCTAAGACCAATTGTAGACATTATCATAACCTATTACAGTTCACTATTTCAGTGTAATGGTAGCTTGTGTTATTAGGGATTAAAAATTAATGCATGAGTAATATACATTATTAATTCTTAATACATTATTGAGGAAGTACATAAGTTACTCACATATTACTAAACTATAAAAACTTTGCATTTTTAAAAACATTTGGTATCTATTTTGAAATCATTGGACCCTTCATAATTCTACATATCTTATCTATCCATTGTAAAACATCAGAGGAATTGTATGCTTTTCCTCATATGTGTTCTTCCTATCTGTATCATGTTTCTTTCTCTCTTTATGCAGCATCAGCCACTATGTGATTGTCATGTCCATGACCATCTTTCTAGTGTTTCTCAATGGCCTGGCACAGCTGCTCACAACAACAAAACTCAGCCTACGTGGCAAACACAAAAGCCATGTCATATGATGTTGCTGGAGCCATCGTTCAGCATCTGGATGCTGTTCTCCTCCTTCTAAACTAAAATCCCATCAAGGATTCAATAAGAAGATGGATATTGCTAAAAAAGTATGGGCTACTACTGTAATGAAAATGTGTACTTGGAAACTTGAATTTACAGGTTATGTGGAATAAAGGAGCTTCCCTTTTCTTTTAGCTTTCACAGGCATGAAATAGTGATTCTGTGGAAAAGCATAGGAAAACATTGTTCTTTTGTATTTTTTTGTTTGTTTATTTTAGTTGGCAGCTCTTCTCAGTTTTGTTCAGAGCACCTGCAACAATCTGGTCCCCAACCATACAGCTTGCCATATCCTCAAAGGAGAGCATTTGCCTGTGGGGGCAGTCTTGGCGGCATCCAAAATCATAGCTGTGGCTGAACTTGAAGAAATCACCAGGTGGCACTATAAATATTTATCAGCTTTCAGCACTGGTTTTGTGGTAGTCCTAACTATTCAACACCATCACTAGAAAGACAATCAGGGTGTGTTTCAATTTACTGGAGCTTCAGTAGAAAAATGTTTGCAGGTGTTTGCCATTTGTCTTCAGTATGCAGTAATGCTGTCTTATGCTGCTCAGTGCTGTTTCCAGGGTTTTTATTGTCAACCAGCTGGATGCAGGTTTAACCTTCACTTCTTCATTTTCGGACTATCATGGAATTTCTGGCAATATAAATGTAAAAAATGCTTTTTATTTGTGTCTTGTCTATACGAAAAAAATTAAAAGTAGTTTTTAATTGTAGACTCAACAGCTGTTACCCCATAGCTTTTTCATTTATTATTTCGACAGGATTCTTTAAATCAGTGGTAAAACTTTCTGATATCATAAGAATTTGTGTTGAAATTGTTATTCCTCCTAGTTGTGAGATTCTAGCCCAAAGACCTAACATCTCTTTGAATTATATTTCCATTTGTAAAGTGATTCTAATAGGCAAAATGTTTGGGGAAGAATTTTTGTTTGGACTGTCCAGAAAGAGACCTTTACATATTACTGTAGTAATATGTTTTTGGCTGATACTAAGCTTTGCTGGTATGAGCCCCATTCAAAAAAAGAATTGCTTTTGAATTAAATTATAGTTTTATTAATTCACATTAATTACAAGGAAGCCCTCTACAAATTACTAAGATTTTTCAAATTGGCAGGTAAGTAAACAAATAAAATTTAGAGGACTCAAAAATTAGTTTGGCAAAGTTTAATTTCTGTTTATGATAAAGTATAGTTATAATTTATTTGTAATAATACTTCATAGTACAGCAGTAAAAGCATAATAGTATTTTTTAAAGTGTTTGTTGTCATACAAGACCTCATACATTAGTTTGTAATATAAAATCTAAATGGGCAACTAAGAAGCCACAGTAGCAAATGATGATATTGGCAGAAAGACAATTATGAACTATGATATTATCTCAGAGGATTTTTTATCTTTTTTTTTTTTAATTCAGAGAAAACTAGCTTTCTAAACACCTATGCCTTAACTCTTTTCATATCCAATTTTGTCTTTCATCTTTTCACAGATTTTCATACAGTGAAATTAACAAATATTTTATTACAACATTGTAAAAGGTGCTCGGTGCTTTATCTTTATTTTGCTTTTCAAAGCATGTCTTTTCTTAATATTGTCCTTTCAGGCCAGTTTGAGTTTACAGAAAAGGAAAATACACCTGTAGCCACAGGCTGCCCTTACTGTAGTGTAACCAGACCCCTCAGAATCACCTGGGTACGGGCCTTTTCTGTTTCACTGTTTCTCAGGTATCTAAAAATGTTTTGAAATGTATATTTTTGTATTGAATAACAGAGAAAAAAATAAGATGTAGGTGAAAAGTATTTCTGTTTGAAGCCTTTATTTTTTCATTCTACCTATGCCATGCTAGATTTCCAAATCAAAACGTAAATGTTTGCTGGTTAACATTGTTTAAATTAGGAATATTATAAGAGTTAAAGTGGGCATATGAAGTTGGAGAAATGTTTAACAACAGAAAGGTCATGCCATGTTGCATGGGCCATAAATAAATTTTGCAGGGAACACTAAGGCTTTAATTATGGCAGCCTGTTCATAATTTGCCAGTAGGTCAATTCACTAAATTATAATATTTAGTGTGCAATATTGGAACATAAAGTGTTTTATTTTTTAGGAAAAGAATGTTATGAATAGTAGTCATTTTTATAATAATGTCTTCAAAATTATTTACTAATGATGGATTGAAACTAGAAATTCTATTCATCAGTTATAATAGTATTTCTCATGAGAAACTTCTTTCATATTTTAGATAACTCAGATATCAGGAACATTATCTGTATCAACCCACCACCTCCCCTCCAACCTTTACACACCTGTTTTGGTAAGCTTTTGCTCCTCCTTTTTGATGTATAACTATGCCATTAAAAACATGATTTCTGATGAGGCTGGCCTAGAGGGAATGAGAGGGATTGCCTGGAGGCAGGCATAGCTGCCCCTCCTTGGGAGAACCAGATGAGCTCCTGTGTACATGTTACAGTCCACCTGGTGGGGAGAATGAAGCTAATTCACCTCAGTCATTTGGAGAGGAGTCCCTTTAGATCAGATCTGAGGACGCCTTTAAGCAACTCAACGTAAGTTGGTCAATTTTCACCTCTTCTTAGATGTTCTTCTTATGTTAACATTCCTTTTGGTCTCTTTAAAATGTTTTAGAGCATTCATGGTGATTACACTGTGTGCTCTCAGTATTGTAGTACTGTCTTTGTAGCATTTGTCATTTATGCATTAGCATAGTTTATAAAAAAGAGGGTAGGTAGGATTTTTGCACTTAATATTCATTCTATAAAGAAATAAAAAGAACATTTGAGATGTATCACTTATTAATTTCCTGAGATGTGCTAAATGGATTACAATTGTTGCTCATCTTACCACTCTTACAATTGTAATGTTAGAGCAACTTGAGGTTGTCACCAGAATAATTGAAGAAAACAAAATTTTAGGAAGAAAGAGAAAGTATTTATTAATGACTTGCACAGCACGCCAGGTCCTGTTCTAGTGACTGCAGGCACCTTGGAAAGTGCAGCCTCTGGGTATTATACACAAGTTTGAGGTGTATCTTCTGCTTCTTGGAAGTCTCCCAGAGTCTTAATTAACTCTGTTCTCAAAACAGCCCACATGGAAGGTCTTAATCAGCCTCATTCCCATAACAGCCCAGGTCAGCCTGACCCAGACCAGCCCCAAATAGCCTACTGCATCTATCATCTACAGGGGTCCTCAAACTGTGGCCCGCAGGCCACATGAGGCAGAGTGAGTGTATTTGTTCCCATTTTGTTTTTTTACTTCAAAATAAGATATGTGCAGTGTGCATAGGAATTTGTTCATAGTTTTTTTTTGTTTGTTTTTTTTTTAAACTATAGTCCGGCTCTCCAACGGTCTGAGGGACAGTGAACTGGCCCCCTGTTTAAAAAGTTTGAGGAATCATTCAACCCTGTCCCCCTGAATTATTCTACCCTGTCCGTATCTACCTAACAGTATTTATTTGTCACATAGCAGCATTTCTCAAAGTATGGCTCTGAGAACATCGGTTCCTTGGTATACAATATGTGTATATGTCATAATAAACAGGATTTTTTGATCAAATACATTTGAGAAACACCTGTGAAGGTTACATAGGTATATATATTTTAGTACTAAGGGGATATAATTTGCTTTGTGCATGTGGAAGGGAGAAAGATAGCAGCATGTTCAAGGTTTGCACTTGCTTGACTGCAGACTACATTAGGGTCTCCGTTCTGATTGGTAAACATTCTTCAGAAATGTCTCCAGCATACTCTTACAATAACACTTCAATTTGTCACAGTTTTAAAAATAGGGTGCTATTTGCCTAATTGAATTGTTTTTCCTGAGAACTGGGAAACTTTCAATTTTAACCCTTAATGTGGAAACACTTAAAAATGTACCAGCAATTTTGCCTGACTCTGTAAATTATTCCTGTCAGCACTAAATTTTTCATGTGGGATTCTTGAGTTCTAGCAGATTGCATCCTGTACACAGCTCATTGTACAGCCTTGTCATAGTTTGGACTAAATCTTTAGACTTTATATTTTACCTTTTTACTTAAAAAATAAATTCACAACAATATCAGCTTGTTTTCTTTTGAGTTGACACTGTAAAGGGTGATCACTAGTTAATCTTTTTAAGTGGTTTGTTACAAAAAGCTTATGAAAAGAAAACATCAGTGATCAAGATTTTCTTTGACCTCAAAGGGCTAAAACTTGGGTAAACTCATGAGAAGATAAATTCTTTTCACACAATTAGCTTGACTTGTACCATCTATTCCTTGCATCAAATATCAACATTTCTATGAATTTGTAAATTTTTTTGCTGTAATTAGACAATCTTCAGTGGACTTGACTAATGTGACTTTGGAAGAACCTACAAAGATGATCGTAAATCTTATAGACATTCATTAATTTTTATCTAGAATACTTCAATGTTCCTAGAACATCCAGGAACAATGACCATTGTACTTAAAGTTCTTCTTATAATGTCCTAAAAGTTAGAAACCAGAAAATCAAATCCCAATTTGCTTGATAGGCTTCTGCCCGTCTTGCCCTATCTCTTATGTTATTGTGATTGGATTTATTTTATAAAGTATCATCCCATCTCAGCCAGATGATCACTGTTAAGATCAACAGTGATAAATTATGTTACTAGTACGTATCTTGGGCATGATATAATGAGGGTGCCCCTTTACCTCTATGGACTTTCTCCCCAAAACTTATAACCCCAGTGTAATCACAAACTCCCTCCTCCCCCCCCCAAAAAAAAAACCCAAGATGAATCTTAACAAAGGGATATTTTACAAAATACCTGTCAAGGTCATGAGAAACAAGGAAAAGCTAAGAAAATTTCTGAGCCAAGAAGAGCTGAGAGAGACTTGATTACTATGTAATGTGGCATCCTGGGTGGAATTCTGAAACAGAAAAGGACATTGGATAAAAACTGGAAGGAAAAGGGAAAAAAAGTTTAAATACAACTAATAAAGTATGGATTTTAGTTAATAAAATGTCAATTAGTTCACTGATTATGAAAAATGTACCTTAGTAACATAATAGGAGAAACTGGGTAAGGGGGTGTATGGCAACTCTCTGTACCATCTTTGCAAATTTTCTATAAAACTATTCTAAAATAAAGGATAATTTAAAATTATATATTACTGTATACACAATAATTTTACATGAATGTGTAAGTGACATCCCAGCAGAGAAGCAGAGGGTTGAAGGGTGGTTTGTGTTCCTTGGTTTTCCTCCTTCTCTTATTTTCTCTCTGGGGCTCTATTCCTGTGACTCCCCTCTCTGAGCCATAATAGAACCCAGAATGACATGTATCTTTATTAGTGAATTAGTTTCCACCAGTTATTATAGTACATTTTTACATTTCCGTGCATTTTCATCAGTGATTATGTTCAACACAAGTATCATTTAAATATGGAGTGGTCAGTTTTCTCAGCTTTCCATCTTCCTGGGCCTCCATTGCTAACCTTGTCTTTCTGGCAGGAGCTCAATGTCTTTTGTGATTCTTTTCTTAATCACAATTGACTAGTTTAGAGGTGCATATTTGACCCATGCCAGATCAATCTGAGTACTTTTGCAAGATTTTCAAGCTGGAACTGAGAGGAAATTTCTAAGATGTAAAGCTCAGGAGCTGTTGGTGGTCAAGTTTAATTAAGTGAGATATTCCACTAACCTTCCAATAAGTAATCTCTTCCAGAAAAAAAACAGGGATTGATTTTCTTGGCATTGCTAAGAGCACAGTGAATCATGACAAGTCCAAAGCTCCACTTAAAATGTTTATTTTTGTACACGCTCTTTTACTTTGTAAGTTGGAACTCAGGGCTCGGCGCTTGTGGCTCAAGCGGCTAAGACGCCAGCCACATACACCTGAGCTGGTGGGTTTGAATGCAGCCTGGGCCCTCCAAACAACAATGATGGCTGCAACCAAAAAATAGCTGGGCGTTGTGACAGGTGCCTGTAGTCCCAGCTACTTGGGAGGTGGAGGCAGGAGAATCGCTTGAGCCCAGGAGTTGGAGGTTGCTGTGAGTTGTGATGCCATAGCACTCTACCCAGGGGGACAGCTTGAGGCTCTGTCTCAAAAAAAAAAAAAAAAAAAAAAGTTGGAACTCAGGGGGCAGGATAGTTCCATGAAAACTAGTTCAGACTTTATCACTTTGACTCACAGTATTACTTTCATGCCTTACCTTACAGAATGTTCAAGTGCCTGTTTTTGGTGCTACATAGGGAAAACAATAATTAAAAATCTTAGCTTTACATAGCCTCTATTCCCAAAAAATGCAAAGAGTTTATACATGTTTATTCCTCCAAAACAAAAAGAATTCTCTCATAGGTGCTACTGGAGAAGTAATAGCACAGATAATCACAATGGAGAGCCTGCCACATGCCAGGCCCTGTGGCAGGTGCTTTACATGTATTATCTCATCTAATTCAGTCATTATAACCACTTGTGGTAGGCCAGACCTGGGGAACCTGGTTTGGGTTTCTAGGCTGTCAAGAAGGACGTCTTAGGCCAGGTGCAGTGGCTCATGCCTGTAATCTAATCCCAGCACTCTGGGAGACCCAGGCCAGTGAATTGCTTGTGCTTAGGAATTCTGAGAGCAGCCTGAGCAAGAGCGAGACCCCCTCTTTACTAAAAATAGCAAAACTAGCCGGCATTGTGGCAGGTGCCTGTAGACCCAACTCCATGGGATGCTGAGGCAAGAGGATCACTTGAGCCCAGGAATTTGAGGTTGCTGTGAGCTGTGACGATGCCATGGCACTCTACCCAGGGTGACAGTGAGGCTTCATGCCTTGGCATCATTCCCTAATGACTTGCACGACCATAAGAGGCAGCATCTGCACTGCTCAGGAGGGCCAGTGTCACCAGGCCTTTGCATCCCTGCTGGGTCTGCACCAGGACCTTCTCCCAGCCTGTACTGCAAGTCTCAGGGCTGTTCCGCCCATTTCCATTTAGGGGCTTTGTGGTCAGGCCTGACCATGATCCACACAACGCCAACCAAGATAGATATTAGCCTTATTTTCCAGATAAGAAAACTGAAGTTCAAAGAGTTTTTAAATGGATTTCCCAGAACCTCCCAATTAGCAAGTTGCCTTGTGAGTCAACTCAGACCTAATTCAGTCTGTCTGTAAGGCCAAGACTTTTAACCACTACATTCTCCCTTAGGGATATGTAACTGCTTCTTTGGGGATTTCAGGAAAATAGTCCACCCAGGAGACAGCAGTTTGAAACTCTGAATACATGTATTGTAAGTCACATAAGTGCAGTTACATAGATGGTGACAGCAGAGCCTTAATCTGCTGGTCAGGGGCATGAGGTGGCACACGGCCTTAATTAGCAAATACTTTCATATCCTCTCATTGCTAGGCAGAGTGGGCTTACTAAGACATCAGCCTTGCCATTGAAGAACTTGGGGTGTAACTGAAGAGATAATAGTAATTACACTTGCAGATAATATTTACTGAGTGCTTTTTGTGCACCAGCTCTTCAGGCTCAAGTTCCTCACATGAACCACCTCAAGGAAGACCAGCAATAAAACATGGACAGCTTAATTCTAAGTGAATGGTCAGACACAGAGGAAAAATACTCTAAGTAGTGGGTTAAAATACCAGTTAGCATCTGCTAGAATAAGGATTTTTGTGGCAGTGATGTGACAGTGTTTTAACCGGCAGTTGATAAACGAGAAAGTTACAATATGGCCACTAAGAACCAGTGGGATGAAGCTAGACCTTCTGTGGAGAGTGTTGTGGCCCCTAGTTTAGGGTCTCCACTGTTTCCCCTTTCCATAAACCATACAGTTATGTAAGATCAAGTACTGAAATGTCCAGAGGAAAGAAGAACACTATGATCTATGGTTTACGTGTATTCTTCCAGTTGTGGCAAGCATTGCTAGCTACCTATCCAGTATCTAGTATCTCCTCTTTTACAATCAGAACCCTGCTTTGTTTATCAGAAATAGGTCTGGATTAAAAAAAAAAAAATCCATCCTTCCTTGCAACAGGGCATACTAATGTAATTCAGTTCTGGCCAATGAAATGTAATGAGAAGCCTCCAAGTAGGACTTCTGGAAAGCTCTTAGCTGGTGTGTTCCTTCTTGCCCGCTGCCTTTCCCCCCTTTTCATGTCTGAAATGATGGCAACCTACTGGAGGTGGGGAACTTATTTTGCAACCCTGGAATAACACATTTGAAAATGAAAGTGTCTGGAGCAGAAGACTTAGCTGGAAGAGGAAGATGGCCGGATCCCTTAGCCACTCACATACCAGCCCAAGACAGCTCACCTCCAACTTCTTGATTCGTGAGGAAAATGAAGCCTCCTTTGGTTAAACCCCTAAATGTTCCTGACACACTTGTTGGAATTGGAAATGGAAGTGCTTAACTTATTAACAATAAATTAGGTTTCTTAATGCCTTCTATGAAAACAAACAATTGACCTGTCTGGTTTCCCAAGGGGATTTCATAGCTGTGGGAGTTTAAACATGATATTAAGTTAACATTGTTTTATTTAGAGATGACCATAATCAAGGCATTGGTCTAAGTTGAACTTTATATAACTTATAAAAATCAATTGATTAATTTGCTGTTGTTTATCTATGGGGTATATTTTCTTTGCAGATTATATATTTATATATAATATGTAACAAAATATACAGTCCTATTAACTCCATTGCTTTATTGGAAATGTGAACAACTTAGTATTGATTTTTTTCTACCATTTTGTTGGCTGAATTGACTGATCTGTTAATTACAGTCAAACATACTTTACATATAGATCAGACTTCAAGGTAGACATTTATGCTCATGTGGACAAAAAGTCACTAGATTCAGAAAACAAAACAAAGACACCTTGGCTTTCAACCCATTTACCAATGGGTTATGTGATTCTAAAATGTTTGCCATGTTCTTGTAGTCCCAGCTCTATGGGAGGCTGAGGCAGGAAGGATGCTCAAGCCTGGGAGACTCCATCTCCAAAAAATTAAATTAAAATTTTTTTTTAGTAAAAATGATTGCCATTTCATCTGTTGGTTCCTAAATCAAGACCCCTGTCTTCTTTAAGACTTTATACTATGTGATAAGGGGAATACAAAGATGTATTTGATCTGATTCTTGGCCTCAAGAAACTTATAATCCAGATTGGGAGACAGAACTCATATGCTTTTTGGTTATGAGCATATACTCTAGAATCACCCAGACCCACTTGACCCTAGCTCCCAGCATCTGTGTGACCTTAGGCAAACCTCTCTGAGTCTCCACTGGCTCATCTGCTAAACTGATAATACTGCTTGTCCTATGACATGGTTGTTAGTCTCATTGCCCTGATAACTTAAACTAGATAGAAACACCAAACATACTAAATTATGTACAGATTTTACCTTCTGATAAGGATATTAGCTCCTTGGTATATTGATTAGAGGTTGGGTATAGATTATAGTTATTGAATAAAATGAGTAATACATGTAATAAATGCTTAGAGACTCAGAGAGAAAGCTCAGGAAAACCGATGTGCTGAGAACTTTATATTCCAATAAAATATAAACATTGTAATTAGGAAATTGCACTTTTGAAGTGCACTTAGATTATGTGCATGCTGTGGGCTTGGGGCTTCTTTGCATCAGATTCCTAACATTCACCTTTGAGGCATGTGCCAGCTGCTTTCCAAATGGTATGTAAAGCAGAAGAATGAAGAATTTTCCTTACTTTTCACTCAACAGCGAAGAACAGAGGTAAATTCATTGTCTATTTTCAAGTAATTGAAGTTTTGTAAAGACCTAGAAGTCCACAGTATACTTATAATAGGGGGTTGAATTATGCACCCCCAAAAGATATGTCCTGTCCTAGCTCTCAGCATCTATGAATATATCTTAGTTTAAAAAAAAAAAAAAAAGAGTCTTATAGATGAAATGAAGGATCTTAAGATGAGATCATCCTGGTTGACCAGATGGCCCCTAAATCCAGTGGCAATTGTCCTTATGAGAAAAGTCAGAAATAGGGGAAGGTCATGTGAAGATGAGCAGAGATTGGAGCGATGCCCCCATAGCAAAGGACACCTGGAGCCACCAGAAGCTGGAAGAAGCCAGGAAGGACCCTCCCCTAGAAGAGGGAGCAGTATGCTACAGATCCATAGCATTCTGCTCCCTGTCTGAAGAGGGAGCAGGATGTTACGGATACCTCAGGTTGGGATGTTGGGCCTATGAGAGGATGCATTTCCATTGGTAAAGCTGCTCAGTTTGTGGTAATTTGTTACAACAGCTGCAGGAAATAAGTACAGTTGGTGAGGTGAATTTTACACGACCATCAACTATTTTTCTGATTAATGCTTTGCCATCTATCCCTCAAGTTCTTACCATGACAGGTTACAGAAATATAGAACAGAAGAAAAGGTACAGAAGAAAACATTTCCCCCATTTTTTCTGAATTTTCATTTTTGAGGTAAGATCAGGGTTGTGCCTGCATTTTGGGGTAAGATGTACCTTATCCTCACAGCAGCATCTGGCACTGGCCAGTGTTGACTATAGGAAAGCCTGGCTTCTTTCTTGGGCCAACGCGTCACTCCACTTTTCAGTTCCCTTCGAAGAAAACATGTATCTACTGAAATGCATTTCAGTGGACTCAGGTTTATCTCCACTTTCTATTCCAAGGGTTCCCATTAATAGTTTCAAACAAATTTGTTCCGTGGTGTTTTCTGAGCCTTGGTTTATGGGGTACCCATAAACACAAGTGCTTACTTTTTATCTTAGTACTTAAAAAGGCCCAAAGGGCACATGCAGTGCCACACAAAAAGAGAAAGATTGTGATCTTTCTTTCCCCCTCGTTTTCAAAGCACAAATCATAGCACTGGCATGGCTAACTTGAGCAATTTATTGGGCCACAAGTTAGACTATCACAATTCACCATGAAATGTGAATATAAAAATATCAGCCCATAAACTTGAAGGCGGAGTTAATTATTCTTTAATGTA
This sequence comes from Loris lydekkerianus, assembly GCA_963574355.1. Classification (NCBI taxonomy): domain Eukaryota; kingdom Metazoa; phylum Chordata; class Mammalia; order Primates; family Lorisidae; genus Loris; species Loris lydekkerianus. The sequence continues at coordinate 20,670 of CAUYPK010060521.1, read as the reverse complement.
GGAATTGCTGATGGTTTTGCTTTTCTGGAACATTTCTGCCATATTTCTCTGGAATTAATAAAGAGATCCTGAGGTTTTCCTTTTCCCTTTGATATTTTGGGCCTTTATGTGTCCATATCCAATTGAAACCAGAAAGTCAAAATCTTGTGATAAACTTGGTTCTTCCTTAAACCCTTGAGGGCTTACTTGAGAAGAGCTTCATTTTAAGGAATTTTGTAGCAGAATTAGATGTAATAAGTTAGACATACCACCAAGGGCCCCCATGACAGGACAGGGCCTGGCACCACAACAGGAACATTCTCTGAAGCTCAGTGTGAGGCCTTCGTGTGGCATTTCATTTGTTAAGCCCCTGAGTCTTGTGTAATGCTAACTGACATTTTGGTTTATAAGATCTCATCTCGCATCAGCTTGATAGCTGGAGCTACTGTCCTTAATGCCCCCAGGGCCTGGGCTTCAGATCGAACCCCCTGGAGTCTGAGATGGGAGAATGATGAGGTGGGGACCTGTTAGCCACGCTTGGGCCCCCACGTGTGAAAGCGTGTGCAGCCAAGGCTCACTCCCGGGTGTCTTAGTCTATCTGCTTATAGAGCTGTTCCTTCAGGATGCCTCTGACACCAGGAGCAAAGCCAGTGAGCCCTGGGTCTGGCTTTGTGATCCTGCCCTAGCGCAGTGAATGCAGCCATGTGAACTGCAAATGCATGTGACTCCTGTCACTGCATTAGGTGAAGTTTAATAAAAAGCCGGTACTGTCTCCTGCTAAGTATTCTGTCCTGCTCTCTGTGCTTCCATTCCTATCCACCCCTCTCACCTTCCACCTAGCTTTTGTTCTTGCTTTTCTGAGTGGCAATTTGAAGTTCTGGCCTTACTCCTGACTGTATCTCGGGGTGTAGCAGTCACCGGTACTAAGCATACCATTCCCCTCCTCATTCAACTTTCTCAGGTTGAGTCAGTTCAACTGGCTGTCAACAGAGCAAAGTGTCCCCTTCAAGAAAGAGAAGACTCATGTCCTTTCTTGCTTGCATCTACCCAAGTGTCCTTCCATCCCTGTTCTGTTTCTCCCTTCCAAAAACTTTACTCAAGCCAATGTGTGTCAGCTGTGAGGGTGGATCAGGGAAGCAGAAATGGTTAGAGACCCTACACTCAGGCTATGCAGGTAGAGAGGAAGGCCCTTGGGAGTGTGAGAACAAATGAGAGGGAGAGATGCAAGCGGTTCTCTGACCAGTTTATCCAAAGGGGTAGAGAAAAATGAAAAGTGGTACAAAGCCATCAAGAGATGAAACAGTCCTCCTTCATCCAAAGTCCTCCTCACACCCTGTTCTGTCCTTATCCAAACTCTGACTACACAGAGCTGCGTGGGAGTAAGATAGGGAGGGAGAAAGTGCGCAGAAGCACTCTCACCAGCTGCCTGCGCCTCGCCTCCATGCCCTGATCCAGTGGTGTGCTCAGGTCTGTGCTGGCCTTCAACTCTCCCCAGCCTTGGACTCTGGTGAACATTTTATAGCTGTGCAATTTCTGTGCTGTTTTACACACAGAATGTTGACGGATCTACTGATCTGAAAGACATGCACGTGGAACTGCTTGTGTGGAGTTAGAACAGGGCTGCCAGCAAGAAAGACTGCTTCCCTTTCTTCCTCTGATAACTTCCTTACTTGTGAAGCAAGCTCAAAACTTTATCCTTGTTTGTTCCACATTTTAAGAAGCTAAGAAAACAGAGTAAGACAGCTGCTATCAACGAAACAGCTACATCACTTACTTGGAAAACTCCAGCAACTTTGATCTGCACGAAAACATAGATAATTTTTAAAATAGCACTTTGTGCAGAATTGTTCAAGCATGATGCTTTTCTGTTTGATTAGAATCATAATATGGACAAGGAGTAAAAACTTACTTCTAAAAAAATTTTTTTAAGCAGAACATTTCTGACGTTTTGTCAAGAAGAATGTTGTTGCCTGCTGCTGCCACCTAAATAATGACATTTCCTGGGTGGTGCCTGTGGCTCAAGGAGTAGGATGCTGGCCCCATATACCAGAAGTGGTGGGTTCAAACCTGGCCCCAGCCAAAAACTGCAAAAAAAATGACATTTCCTGTTTTAATTTCTTCTATTGCTCTTTAGAGCAGATGTTCTAAATGACCTAAGACTCTCTCAGGATGGTCTCATTCATTCTTGCAGAGGAGCTGACACCTGAAAGTATAAACAACTGAATGGCTCAAGAGAATAAAGTCAGCGGAATCGCTCTGCTATACCAACCCCATTATAGATGTCTGTTGTCACAGCTGGCAAAGAGAAACTTCCCCAGGAGGATCAGGTACATAAAGGCATGAAGCACCTGAAAACTGTTAGGCATTCTTACCATCATTATCATGGAAGCAAATTTGCGAGCTATTTGGTAGGCTATCTCTGTGGGTTGAGGAATCAATGGCGAGCAATAGTCATCATTGAAACAGCACAGTTTCAATGATGACATTGGAATATACTGTGTGCTAATAGAAAAAGAGTACATTTAAGTAGAAATAAGTATTTATCATTTTACTGTCTTTTTAAAAGGTTGTCCTAAGGAGAAAAATTCTTAGGCCACAGTGACTTTCACATTTGCAGTCATTATGGTACCACATTGTTCTGTGGTGACAAAGTGTCACCTCTTTCCTACTTCCATGGCAAATTCTGAGGTGTCTGTCAAGTCCCCAAAGCAGATTCCTTGTGGAATGTCTTTTGACAAGAGCCCCAATGGCACAACAAGCACGATGAAGACACCTGGGATTCTCCATGTGTGCAAAGTGTATTGGGTACATTTTGAAGGAATAATAGACATCAAACTTTATAGAACTGTTACCCAAGACATTTTTTAAAGTAGATTACTCTGCAACTTGAAAGATTTGGCTTTTTAAGAGCGGCCTGTAGGCTGCTATTTATCTTAGCTCTGTGCCAGTATTAGTATAATTTGTCATCGGTTAGGTCTTGGGGCTGTAGAGTCTGTAGTAATCAGACAGATAATGAGACTTTTCACCTGTTTTTGAAATTCAAGGAAGGTTAAGATTGCTTAAATGTGTACCATACTTCAGAAGTTATAATCCTAGGTCTTGAACAAATTGGCTTCTGAAGTATTGTTTTTTTCTTGCCACCTTTTAGATTATTTGTTGAAAAGAGACATAATAGCATTAACCTTATCCTGCTGTTCAAATCCCAAAATTCATATTTCTAGAATCTAGAATACTTTCTTATTACTAAGAATTCTGTGTACTTCTTTTTGTTTGTTACTTTAACAAAAATGTACTGAGTTTTTTTTTTGCATGACACTCACATTCTCATGAATAAAAGGGATTTTCAAACAAATAATGAGCTATCATGGTACAGCAAACGTGTTCCAAGCACCATGGGAACACAGAAGGGACGCTGACAACTTCTGACAAGGTGAAGGGATTGGGTAGATTTCACAGGCATAATATTTGAAGTAGGTCTTGTTGGGACAGTTATTATTAACATAAAGGGATTTAGAATCTAACACATGGGTGGCAATAGTCTAAGTGGAAGACTAATGGAAGTTGAATAAAGATAGGGGCAGTGGTGAGAGGAGCATTGGAAATTTTTTAGAGGCTTGTTAAATTGTATGTAGTGGCTAAGGGGGATGGAGAAGTCACAGATGGTGGATATTCCTGCTTGGATGTTGAATTGAATAAATATGAGGGTGTGGAGAGGAGGCGTAGTGGCATGTGCCTTTAGTCCCAGCTACTTGGGAGGATGAGGCGGGAGGATCTCTTGAGACTGCGACTTCAAGGCTGCAATGAGCTATTGCACCAATGTACTCTAGCCTAGGAGACCAAAAGAAAGGGGGGGGGGAGATATACCTTGTCTTAGGTAGAAAATCAGGAGAATAAATCTATTTTATTTTAGACATGCTCAAGGTGTGCTATCCAAATGCAATCCTGAGGGCATATCCAGGGGAGGCTTGCATAGTCAAGACAAGTTCTGGGCTGAATAAATACATACGGGCATTGTCTTAAGCATGGCATATACAATGTTTTGTGAAATAGTCCCTGACTATGTTCCCAGCTTTATCTTTTGCTGCTTAACCTCTCTCCTAATGTTTTCCAGTCTGGCTTAACTACCTGTAGCTATATCCTCTCTGGTTTTTACATGAACTTGTCGTTGTGTCTGAAATGTCCTTTCTCTGTAAATGGGAAAAAAAAAAAAAAAAAAAAACCAAAGGAAACAAAACAACTTTCTCAGTAGGGAAAAAAAATATATATCAAAAACACTAGTTTATTCATGTAGAGAAATAATACTCAATATTTAAAATGAGTAGATTAGACCTACCTTTGTCAATGTAAATCACAAAAACCTAATGTTGAGTAAAAACAACCAAGTTAAACTTAATACCATGTTTGGTATTATATACGATATGCATGTAGTAAATACATATAAAAGTAATAATCAACAACTTGAACATGATGAACAGGTTGTTCGTCTGTATGATTTGTATCTCCATTTATTCGGCCCTGCAAATTATGAATGCTACATAGTTGAGTGTCTTCATTTTGTTGTATTCTTTCTTTACTAGAGCATTGAGTTTTTTTCTGACTGGCAGTTTATTTCCTTACACATCATCTCAATATTTTCAAGGGTTGGTTTAAAGCCTTGTTATGGTATGTCTAGAGTAGACTTTCTGGGATTTCTCCGCACTAGCCAGTACTTGAACATCTCCAGACTTATTCAGTCTCCGGTAGTTGAGTTCTTAGTCCCCAGTGTTTTTTGATCTGCTGCAGTGAGTCTTGCCCTGTCAATGAGCAGCTTGCTGTTTAGCTAAAGCCTCCAGAAGAACTCCCATATCTGGAGCGCCTCCTCTGCCTGGCTCCCTTCTCTCTGGTACCTTGTCCTTCACACTCCAACTGTCTCAGTCATCCAAAATTCCAGTTTCTATCTCCTCAGTTCAGCAAGGACACTGTGCTATTTGGCTTCCTCCCTGTGCCACAGTCTGGAAAGTGCCTGGAGTCAGAAAGGACATCACAAGACTTACCTTTTAGGGATCACAGGCTTGCTCTTTCTGTTGCCCAATGTCTGAAAACTGTAATTTTATATGTTTTGTCCAGTATTATTGTTTACAGCAGGAGGGCTAGTCCAGTGCCGGTTAATACATCATGGCCAGAAGCAGAATTCTCAGTATGCTATTCAGGGGAATTTTATATAGAACAGTGGATCAGGAACAGATGACTGAAGAGTGACTCACCTGGCCTCCTGAAGTGGCCACCTTTTGCCTCCTAACTGGTTCCTAAGAGATTATTAGGAAAAAGAGGATATTAGGGTGGGCTTAAAGACATTTTGCCTTATTTTTGGTTTTTAGCTAGCTAGTAAAACTAAAATTTGTCTGTATCTAGTTCCTGGTAATTTTCTCTACAAATAAATCATATATTCAAAATGTGATTCTCTGAAAAAAAAAAAAAGAAAGCCGTTTGTTTTATTAGTCTGAGAAGTAAAAATGTTAATGTGATTAATGAAGTATCGTGAAGGACCATTAAGGAACATTTGAAAATAATGTCTATCTCTGGCAAAAAGTAGAACTTAGTTCCTCTGAGTACTAGAGGCATCGGTAATGTAGGCTTAGTTTGTGTCAAAGAAGTGGGGAAAAGGAACACAGGAGACTGGGTTCAAATTTTTTCACTATGCTTTTTGTAACTGCCACGCTTGGGCAGGTCCTTTGGCACCTCTGGACTCTGTGTGTGTGTGTGTGCGTGTGTGTGTGTATCTTCCTCTGTAAATGTGTGATTAGTTTCTTTCTAGCTTTAAGGCAACAAATAGAGGGATTTTGCTACATGTACATGGTTTCAGGATCATCCTGGACTTGGGCTTGCCACCCTCAGTCTGGCAGGCCTGGAAAAGAGTATTGCTAGGTTTCTCATCTCTATAACTGGAATGCATAATGTCAAGGTTATCATGAAAATGAATAATATAACAAAAAAGGTGCTCATCCCAGAACCTGGCACAAGGTAAAAGTATATAACTGGCCACCAAAAAAATGAAACTCCTAAAGTAATGGATGGTAAGTCAGAGCTATATGCCAGTCTGTGCTGGGTATGATTGTTCTACAAGTTCTGGCAGACAACCATGTGTAACCCTAGCAGATATAAATCATAAATAGGAAAATAATAATTCCAGGCACTTAGAAAGTGAAGGAGGCAATGTTTTTTTACATGTGTATGGATCAAACAGAATTGTTCCACTGAATGTGCATGGGCCATCCCCTCAAGGCTGGCAGAGGTAGCCAACAGCTGTTTCTGTTTAGTTCTCTGTCTTGATCTCTTCCAGTCCCAGCCCCACCAGACTAGCTCTGCTTTCCCTGTGTGCTCTCTATGAGTCCTCTGATTCTGACTTTATCCCTTCTGCCTGTCAGTTCCCAGGCAGTTCAGAATGGTCCTTTCAGCTTTTAGCCATTGCCAGAACTTCTGACTGCTCTTATCTCGAGGTGGGAAGGAGTAAATATGGGAAAACAGGGTAAACTTTTGTGGTACATACTGTTGGTTTCTGCCTCAAATCCTCTGTCCCTGTCTTTTTGCTACTGGAACTCAGTTTCGTTCAGAGTGGTATAATGTCCAATAAACAATGACTTCAACTCTTACAGCAAGGTGTGGCCAAGTGGGATAATCTGGTCAATGAGGTATAAGAGGAGTTACTGGGTGGGCTGTTGGGACACCTCTTTATAAATGGGCTGATGCCATGGGTCATGGTTTTTGTATTTCACCAGGTTCTTCACCAGGTCCTGACTACAGAATTACTGCCTGGATATGTAGGAGACATTTTACTTGGGCCTTGTAGGCCAAGGTCTAAGATGCAAGAGCTAAAAATAGGATGACCTACCTCTGGACTTCTTGTTATGTGAAAAGAACAAAACCCCTGCTTTATTTAAGCCACCATTTACTTGATTTTTCTATTATTTACAGTATAATGCAAGCCTAAGTGATACTACTTTAATATGTAAAATTAAGATATTTATTTCTGTCCATGGGAGAAGTAATAAACTCACCAGCATAAAAGGTATTTAAGTGAAGATTAGATGGTTATTACTTGGGGATATTTAAAGAGATTCCTGAATTAAGTGGAAAGTTGAACTTGGCACAAAAGCAGAGTGTCAATTTCTAAGGAAAATCATTTGGGATAAAAGTGGCTTATGGCACCTTAAAGCGAAACTTCAATTACTGTGAAATAAATTTTTTTTTTATTGTTTTAGTACTTGAGGAAGCTACCATTCTATGTGTCTAACATATTTGTTTCTCACTTATTTTCAGACTTATGAAGATTAACAGAACTTATTCTGAAAATCTGCCAATTTAGGAAACAGCAGAATTTTTATCCATTGTATCAAGTTCACCTTAGTTAAAAAGTAGATTGTTGAAGGAAATCCTGTCATTTGTGACAAAATAGGTGAACATAGAAGACATTATGTTAAATGAAATAAGCCAGGCACAGAAAGACAAATGCTGTATGATCTCATGTATATGTGAAATCTAAAAATATGGGTCTCCTAGAAGCAGAGAGTAGAATGATGGTTACAAGGGGCTGGGGGTGCAGAAGGGACCTGGGGAGATGTTGGTGAAAGGATACAAAACTTTAGTTAAAGAGGAATAAGTTCTATTGTACAACATACTGATTATAATTAATAGCAAAGTATTATATATTTGATAGTGAAGAGAATAGATTTTAAATGTTCTTACTACAAAAAAGACATAAGTATGGAAGTTAAAAATGTTAATCAGCTTGATTTGGTCATTTTACAATGTGTACATACCTTGAAACATCATGCTGTATACCGTGAATATACACAATTTTTATTTGCCAATCTAAAAATTTTAAACATCAGGCAGACTTTCTAAAAAAAGAGTAGATTGTTTGATGTGTACCCTTGTGGGACTTCTAATTAGGCACAGTAGCTTGAATATATGTTTATGTTGATATTTTCTTAAAATTTCATTAAAATTAAAGATATAAAAACATTTTATTAAAATTAAAGATTAAGGGCAGCACCTGTGGCTCAGTGGGTAATGTGCCGGCCGCATATACTGAGGGTGGCGGGTTTGAACCTGGCCCCAGCCAAACCGCAACAAAAAAATAGCCAGGCGTTGTGGTGGGCACCTCTAGTCCCAGCTAATTGGGAGGCTGAGGCAAGAGAATTGCCAAAGCCCAGGAGTTGTAGGTTGCTGTGAGCTGTGATGCCACAGCACTCTACTGAGGGTAATAAAGTGAGACTGTCTCTAAAAAAAAAAAAAATTAAAGATTAAAAAATATCTTTAATTATAAAATTAAGGATATAAGATATAAAAACTGATGTCTTCACTTCTACTCAACATTTTACTGGAGATACAATACAACTTGAAATAATACCATTTACAAATGCAACTCAAAACATCAAATGCCTAAGAACAAATCTGGTAAAAGCTGTTTTTTTTTTTTTTTAATTAAATCATAGCTGTGTACATTAATGCAATCATGGGATATGATGTGCTGGTTTTATATACAATTTGAAATATTTGCATCAAACTGGTTAACATAGCCTTCACAGCATTTTCTTGTGTTAAGACATTTATATTCTACATTTAGTAAATTTCACATGTACCCTTGTAAGATGCACCATAGATGTGGTCCCACCAATTACCCTCCCTCCACTCATCCTCCCCCCACCAGTAAAAGTTTTTTAAGAATGCCATACTTTTTTTAAAAGTTCAATATTATTATAGGATCAGGGATTTTCTTTTTAAAGGAAGGATTTGTCATGTTCATAGATTGAAAGAACCAGTATTATAAAGAAACAAATATGACAAAATTATAATTCTTCCCAAATCAATTTGCTGATTCAGTGCAATCTCAATCAAAATCCTGGTAGATAATTTTGTGGAAATTGGCAAGCTGATTCTGAACTTTATAAAAATGCAAAGGGTCAACAATAGTGAAGACACTTAAAAAAACAAAGTTGGTAAACTTATTCTAAAACCACAGTTTCTATAGTGTTGGTACATGATAAACCACTTTTCTTACGTATAGATGGACCTTTGATTTGTTAGAAAGGTGACCCTGCAGAAAAGCAAGAAGAAAGACTTTTTTCAATATAAATTGTGTTGGGTCAACTGGATACCCAAATGAGGAAAAAATACATCTTGACCCCTATCTCATACCACATAAAAAAATCTATTTTAAGTAAATTGTAGGAGAAGTGAAAACACACTCCTAGAAGATAAGATAGGTACAAATTCCCTCATTGGATAGGGCAATATAGATGTTTGGTTTTACAGGAAAGTTAAAAACTTTCATCCATCAAAAGACTTTACTAAGACAGTCAAAGGATGAGCTAAAGAGTAAGAGAAGATATTTGCAACGTGTACAATTATCAAAGGGCTTTTATCAAGAATATACGAATAATATTGTCAAATCCACAAGAAAAGACCACAATCTATTTAATGACTCACTAATGTAAAGTATCTTTTTTCAAATATATGACAACATAGCAATAGTTAAAAGCAGAGGTTCTAGATGAGGGTTTTCCAACCTTTTTTAATCTCACAGCACATCTGAACCTGTGGTTAAACTTCCATAGCACACTTAAATTATATTGATTTTAAAAAAGATTTTTTAAAAAAGAATATACTTAAACTATGCTTAGAACTTCTTTTGAAAATAATTTAAGTAATGATCTTTAAAAAATGTTGTGGTACACCTATACTTCTCATGGCACACCAGTGTGGTGTAGCACACTAGTTGAAAATTACTGCTCTAGATTAAGGTCACCAAGCTTTTTTACTAGCCTTGTTGCTTTGCTATGAGTTTCTTCACCTCACTGTGCCTAAGTTGCCTATTAATGATAGTACCTAACATCTTAGGGTCATTATGAGGCTTAAGTGAGCTAAATGTAAGTGAAGTTCTGAGAACAATGCCTGGTCCTTTGTGTTAACTCTAGAAATGTTTATTATTGTTAGGAATTAAACCTTTGTCTTTGTCTAAAACTCATCCTCTTGACCATTATGCTATATGGTTTTCAGGAATGTTTTCTGTTCAACACTCAATTCTCTAAAAACTTAAATAACTTGCTGCTCTAACCAAAACTCTTATCAGCCTTTAAATAAATTATATTATTGGGTCATCACCTTATTAAAATTCACTCACTCATTCATAACTTTTTAAGAAGCCTTGGAGAAACACATAGATGGTAAAGATAATAAAGGTGGCTAACATTTATTTAATAATTATTATATGTTAGACACTAGTGTAGGAACTTTCTATGTAATTTCTCCTTTAATTGATACATCAACTCTTTTAAAGTACATACTATTATTATCCCAGTAAGAGGTAACTGAGGCACAGAAGATTTAAGAAACCTGGTCAAGGTCATACAGCTGCTAATTGGTAGAAAACAGATAACCACTCAGCTTTGTTGGTGTCAGAATCTGACATAACCTTTCCTTAGATTTAGTCAGGTGTCAATTCACTAATTAAAAAAAATCAATTATTTACATAATAAAACATAAGATTGTTTAGAGTCTCAAGAATGCAGTGTATACCTACAACAAATTGAAATTATTAATAATAAGCAGTTCATGTTATATGTATATAAATTAATTACAATAACATGTTGCATATCTGTAGAAAAACAGGCAGGCAATGTGCTAAAATAATAACAGTTATTTCTGTTTTAGTGAAATTTAAAGTGATTTCTTTTCTCAAACTTTTCTATATTTTTCAATTTTTCTATAATTTTTCCATAGTAATATTATTGTTATAATTTAAAGAATTGGAGAAAAAAATTGCATATTACCTCAATTTCTAAATGTTGATTGAAAACTGTAATTTAGGTAGACAGCAAAAAGATGGCTATCTTCAGTCCTGCAGAGTCTCTGTGACAGGTTCAGTGCCTTAGCTGTCTTTCTATGATAGATTTGGGGGTGAAAAATCTCTTTCTGGATGTTAGGGTCATCTTCATATCTAACCTTAGACTCACATTGAGACAGACTTCATAGATTTGATCCCCCATTTTTTGGAAGGGGAAATAGCAAAGCCACTTCTCTTTGTTGCCCTTGGGGGGAGCCAGAGGGCAACATGGAGAGAGCCACACAGGCCAGGGGAGAGCACTTTGGCCTGGTGGCAAATAAGAATGTCATAAAGATAGGTACTTGGAAATCAATGTAATTTTCAGTTTGTGAGCAAAATACTTCCTGTATGAATTTGGGAATTCTGACTGATGGCTGGAGACATGTTAGGGAATTGGGGTGGGCAATCGGTTCTTTGCAAGAAGGTGAACTTTAGAGAAAAGTCCTGAGATGGGAGAGTGAGGCTGGGATGCTGGTAAGGTTAGGGGAGGAGTTTGGATATACCCAAGGGGAGCAACATTATCTTGGAGTGCCCTGGAAGTAGTGGTAAAGTCCTGTCCCACAGAAACCCACTTTAAGGCAGAGTCTGACAGGGAACAGGTAAAGAGATGATCTTGGCTGCAATATTTTAAACTAATGCAGCTGTACCTGGTATCGGTGCCATGAAGAAGGTTGCAATAAAGTCATGGGGTAAACTGTGGTTATGAACCGAGCAGAGAATCTTGGGTTCCTGAGGTTTCTTCTTCCCCAGCCAGCAAGATGTAGGCAGTGAGATGATCCTGGTGCAAAATTAAAAAAAGAAACAAAAACAAAAAAAACCAAACTGAAGTCATTTCCCCCATCCATCAGCTGAAACTCTTCTCATCTTCAACACCTGAGCATTCCCTCATTCCTTTTTCTAGGCCAGTGTTTTTCAACCTTTTTTTTTTTTTTTTTAATCTTACAGCACACTGGAACCTGTAGTTAAACTTTCATGGCACACTTAAATTATGTTGATCAAAAAAAAAAGAGTAAAAAAAGACTATACTTAGAACTTTCAAAAATAATTTATCTTTCACATGTTCTGTGACACACCTAAGATCCTGTCATGGCACACCTAAATCTCTGCTTTAGATCTTTTGAAACTTGGCTTATTAGATTCTTCTTAGATTATATATATTTTTTCAGAGACAGGGTCTTACTATTCCCCAGGCTAGAGTTCCATGGCATCATATAGCTCACTGCCACCTCAAACACCTGGGCTCAAGTGAGCCTCCGGCCTCAGACTCTGGAATAGCTGGTACTATGGGCACGTGGGGTCTCACTATGTTGCTCAGGCAGATCTTGAATGCCCGGGCTCAAGTGATCCTCCCACCTCGGCCTCCGAAAGCAGGGGGATTATAGGTATGAACCACGATTCCCAGCCTGGGTATTTGTTTTAACCACATTTTGTATTTCTGTGGAAGAACTCTGGCTTTGAAAAAGGGTAAAGAAAGGGGCAAACCAGAGTTGAGGAGAAAATGGTCAGAAGTTGGGAAAAGCCAGGACTTGGTGAGAGACTGGTGAGTTTAAATGACCTAGCAAGGGTCCTCAAACTGCGGCCCGTGGGCCACATAAGGCAGTGTGAATTGTATTTGTTCCTGTTTTGTTTTTTTACTTCAAAATAAGATATGTGCAGTGTGCAAAGGAATGTGTTCATAGTTTTTTTTTTTTTTTTTTTTAACTATAGTCCGGCCCTCCAACGGTCTGAGGGGCAGTGAACTGGTCCCCTGTTTAAAAAGTTTGAGGACCCCTGATAGAGCCTTCTCTGTTAGAAGGTGGATAGTGTGGGGGCCCTTGGTAGCTCCATCTTGTTGTAACTGACTTTGTTCTCATCACATTCTGACCTCAGGAGCACCCAGGCTTCCTCCCTGGTTATAGGAAAGGAGATGGAGTTTATGGGTAAAAATGCTATTGATAACAACAGGGTTTTGGGTTTCTGCAGGAGAGTTTAGCAGTAGATGAATACATTTCTTCCACAAAAAGGGACATTTTCTCAATATTATAGGCAAAAAGTGGTTTAGGAGATAAATGACAAAACGAAAGTGTTTATGGCTTGATTTGAAGCACCAGGGTATTCTCCTCCTGTAGAGTTGGGCATTCCTGTTAAAAAGGCCCAGTGTAAAAGACACAAGTTGACTGGTGCTGGGCCTCGAGGTCCTACCATGTTGCCCTACTTGAGTTGATGGAGAAACCTCTGCTCACGAGGCATCCCGGAAGACCAGCTTCAGCTGAACCTCTGGAGAAGCAATGGTCTTTTTGATGGTTGTACAGGTGGGAGGAAGAAGGATGTTATAGAAGTGTAATTGGCCACAGGATGTTGAATTTATGATTAAGTGATTACAGCAGCCATACAGACGAGCCCTCTGATTCCACAGGCTTTTGGTTTCCTTTCTTCTCTAATGATCTGTTCCCTACCCTCTGTTGGCCACTCATCCCCGTGGTCAAATCTTAGACGTTGTCATCACTGTTAACTACACTGTCTCCACAATCTCAAGTAGAAGCGACTTAATTGCTGATCACCTTCCAGCACACCCTCCCTGCAAACCCAATCATACCGAGACTTATCAGATCATTGGTTTCATTGCTTTTTTATTTTCCTTTACCTTCTTCATGTTTTTTCATCCCCGATTATCCAGCTTAGATTCTGTGACTCAGAAATATAAGCACTGCCAACTCCTTTGCCTCAGTCTCCATTTTACCTAGAAAAACATCAAACTTCAGTTAATTACGTCTTCAGCTAGTTTATTCCTACCAACCCACATCATGGCTGAAGAACAACACCCAACTGTGCTGGTTGGTTCTATTCTAAGTTGGTAACTAACAACTGCACGTGAGCTCCTAGATCTGCCTGGGTATCTTGCTACATTTTCTTACTCAATTTATTATTCAGCTCTCTTGGGGACCTATTTTATACCTTTTTCTCTTTCCTCTAATCTCTCATACCTCCTTCTCTTCACTCTCAGTTGAAGATGTTGTTAAACTTGCTTCTGCTTCCACCCCAGAATCTACTTACTTACCTTCACCTGCCTCCCTCCTGTTGTTGGCAATGAACCATCTATGTTCCCATCCTCATCACCTCCACCACTGGCCCAGGAGGTCCTATCCGCTGTCACGTTATCAGGGATGTCTATCTAGCAGCCCTGTCTTCTGCATCCCTTTCTACAGGATCATTCTCTTCAGCATTCAAGTGTGGTGTTCCTTTTTCCAATCTTAAACCTTTAACTCTACACTCCCATCTAGTAATTACTCCGTTACTCTGCTATCTATTTCAGCAAAACTCCAAGTATGTTATACAAGTCAGCCCTCCATATCCAGGATTTTTTGCATCCCTGGATTCAGCCAACTGAGGACTGAAAACATATGAAAAAAAAAAAAACTAAGAAAATTTAGCATAATAACTATGTAGCATTTAAATGTATCAAGTATTATAAATAATCTAGATATATGTGTAGGTTATATGCAAATACAACATTGTATATAAGGGAATTGAGCAATCTTGGATTTTGGTACACACGGAGGTCCCAGAACCAATCCCCCACTGATACTGAGTAGGGCTGTACTTCTCTCCAATTTCTCTCTTACAGTTTCTAAATAATGCCACACTGATTAGATTTTTATTTCAAATAATCTACCTTCTCTGCTTTTGTCAAGTTACTAATGACCTCCAAATGGTTAACTCCAGAGGTCTTCATCTTCTCGGCCAATCAGCAGAGTCAGAGGAGATGACAGTGCTGATAACTCTGAGTTATGGAATCTGAGAAGACAACAGGGAGGTTGAAGACATGAAGTAGGCAATGGACAATATGAAAGCACAAATACCAGCAGATCTGGTAAGTTGCAGGATCTCAAACAGATCTGAAAGTTTCCCACACCTATTCTCTTCTGATCTGCAAGCAATACCACATTATCTTGTTTTCTTTCTCCCTCACAACAAAGGTAGATTTACCTTGAGGCTAAAGAAGATTAACTGTGAAGTCCTCTCATTGCTGTGGGCCCCTTCTGAAGCTCTGGTGGTGCCATAGCCATATGGTCCCATGCACATACCTTTTTGTAATATTTATAGAGTATGTTGTTTTTCACATAGTTGGTCAAACTTCTGTTATATGCACATGATGTTGATACTTTGCCCTGATCCCTTCTGATCCCTTATTACTGTTTGGTGCACCTTCTATAGACATGCTCAGAGCTGGTTGTGCCTGGACAGTGCCCATGTCTGCCAGGAACTCTTGGCCAATCATTGCAAAGCATGGGTGTGTAAAATCCTGGGTCTGTTGCCCTGAGTTAATGTAATTCTGAAACATTACCTACATGGCCAGATTTCCACGCAGGATCAAGAAGAAACTACTTTCCATGGGATTTTGCTTGAGTCTCTCACTTGGCTTCCTCTTTTTGCTGTTCTGCTTCCTGTGCCCCTTTACAGGTCTTTCAAGGTGCTAATCAGCTCCTTTCAGAGTAATCCTAGTCTCTGGATAGTAAGGTGCCTAACACCACCAATGAAATATTCTTGTCAAAAATTTCAAACCAGAATCCTATCAAGCTTCTAAATCCAGCTACCAAGTCACAGGAAGTAAAGATTCCAAATCCAACTACCAATTCAGAGGAAATTAGGAGGGCAGGAGAACATAATAAACACATGGTGTACAGGGACATGATTAGAAAATACTGTGGGAAACTTCATAGAGAAAATAAACTGATTCCTTAAACAAATTAATTACAAAGAAAAGATAAGAAATTTCTAGATTAAAAAAACTTAAGTCATATCAATTGCAATCTTATTTAAATTATGATTCAAATGAACTATAAAAATAAATTTGTAGTATTTCATGAGCTAATTAGAAAGCTAACACTGGCTATCTGATAATATGGAGAAATTATTGTAATGTTTTCTGAAGTTTGATAATGATGTGACTATTTTTGAAGAATGTTTATATTTTAGAAAATGCATGCTAAAATAGTTGTAGGTTAAATGATGTAACATCTAGAATTTCCTTCAAAATAATACAGGAAGGGGGGAAACAGATGGAAAGTAGAAACAAGAGTGGCCTTGAATAATTGTTGAAACTGGTGATTGGTTTATGGGAATTTGGTAGACTGTTCTGTTTACCTTTGTGTAATTTGAAACCTCTCATTTAAGAAAGTTAAAAATTTCCGTTTGGAGTTCTCAACCTTCCTAATGCCATGACCCTTTAATACAGTTCCTTGTGGTGACCCCAACCATAAAATTATTTTTCGTTGCTACTTCATAACTGTAATTTTGCTACTGTTATAAATCATAATGTAAATATCTGATATGCAGGATGGTCTTAGGTGACCCCTGTGAAAGGGTCATTCAATCCCCAAAGAGGTCACGACCCACAGGTTGAGAACTGCTGTGTTAGATGATGTTTAAATATTGGAGTGACTATATGTATTTTGGAGACTGATTTAAGGGTAAGTAGAGGATACACTTAGTTTGAGTTTAGTGGGATATATTTAAGTTATGGAATCTGCAAATGTTACTTTATATAGCTACTTTGAAAAGGAGGTGGAGTCTCTGCAGATGTGCTTGAATTGAAGAGATATTGAGATGAAGGGATTATCCTGGAATATCCAGGTGGGGCCCAAATACAGTCCCCTGTATCCATATGAGAGGTGGGCAGAAGGAGCTGTGATACCCACAGAGAAGGGGAAGATGGTGCAGAGAGAAAGAGCTGAAGATGCTGGCCTTGAAGGTTGGAGTGCTGCAGCCATAAGCCAAAGAAAGCTGAGAACCACTGGTGGCTGCAGGAGGCAAGGGACAGATTCTCCCCCTAAGCCTCTGGAGGGTGTGTAACCTTGCTGATGCCTACATTTTGGCCCATTGATACCGATTTAGGACTTCTGGCCTCAGAAGTGTAAGAGAATAAATTTCTTGGTGTTAAGTCACCAAGTTTGTGGTACCGTATATACTCGAGTATAAGCCGAGTTTTTTTTTGTGCCGAGTTTGGGTTTTTCGGCACAAATTTTGTGCCGAAAAAAACTTGGCTTATACTCGAGTATATACAGTACCTCATTATGAGAAGCTGAAATACCTTTTTGCCTTTTCCTCTTCAATAGCCCTGCTTCAGAGTGCCATCACCTCTTGTCTGGAGTACGGCAGCAGCCTTCTGCTTAACCCATCTCCCTGTATCTGTCCTTGTCCTGCTTCCTAGAGTCTAGTCTCAACACAGCAGCTAGAGCGAATGTTTAAAGACATAAGTCAGATCATGTTACTCCTTATTCAAAACCCCTCAGTTCCCTCCTATCTCATGCAGGGAAAACCCCCAAATTCTTAAAGAACAACTGATGATAAAGCTCCACATGACTCGATTGCCTTTTGACCCATCTCATTTTCTCTCTTACCCTCTGCTTTAGTGACATCAATTTCCTTGGTGTTCCTCAGCAAAGAAGCTCTGCTCCTGCCCCAGAATTAGGGCACATGCTTTCCCATCCCCTTGGAGCTGCCCCACCCCTCCCTACTCCTCTTTTCCTGACCGATGAGGCTTTTCTGACCACCCTTTTCCAGGTAACAACCCTCCCGTCTCACCGCCCTGCAGTTCTTAGTCCTTTCCCTTCTCATATCCCCTGTAAAACAAATTAAATTCTACTATCTATATTCTTGTTTGGTTGTTTAATTGTCCATCTGCTCCCATTCAAATGTAAGCTCTGTGAGGACAGGGATATCTCTCTTCTTCACTACTGCAACCGGTTCTTAGACAGGGCTATGGCATGTAATTGGATGCTGGATAATATTTGTTGCCGGAATAAATTACCAAGAATGCCAGTCTGGTTTTATATTATAAACACTTTACTCTATTAAAAGGTCATGCAGCAGAAAATATCATCCAACTCGTTCCTTGATTTCATTAATATTCTCTGGCGACAGTATGCTTACATTGTTTGAAATGTCGGTCTTGTCAGCAACTGAACCTCATGTTGGGTTCAGCTGTAATGCAGACAATGGGATTTATCTCCATTCCAAAAATGGAGATGAGATCATGTTTTCCCCCATCCTTTTCCTTTAATCTGTAAGGAAGGAATCAAGTGGGACTTTGCTATTCCTTTAAAGGGATTTTTCAGTCTAACAGTCTTTAATCCCATCTGTGGGTTGAACAAGCAGCAGACCATTGCCTTCATCCCCCTCAGCTCTATGGGCCCTCTCTTCTAATCCTTCCTCTCCCTAGTCACTTCCTGTGAGAGCAACCATTTCAAAATTAAACTCCAATTCTAAAACAAATGAAGCAAAGGCAGGAAGAGGGAAATGAATCACAAGCATATGGGAACAGTTTTGTTTGAAAGCATGATCAGCATTCTTTGCAAACAAGCAGTGGCCATATGTGCCAGGGCGGGTATAGGAGTTTTGAGAGTGTGAGTGATTAACTATGATAAATGAGAAAAGAGTTATAAAGAGAAAGCTCACTAATGACTGGTCTGATAGTGAGATGAAGTCTCTCTCTAAGGACACAGGAGCTTCTGTGTCTCTTTTTGTGAAAAGTCATTCCACATATTATTAAGCAAAGGCACTGTGGACCTTTGGCTGGGACTTGTTTCTTGGCTAAAACCTGGGTCATGTGAATTCAAAAGTATTAATGTCAACAGGGAGTTAGCTGTGGAACCGGATTTATTCCCTCTGGGTACTTATCCTTATGGGAAGAGTGGAAGAGATGTAGAGATAGGTGATATATGTTTCAATTATTGATTGATTCACTCAATAAATATTAATTGAGTTCCAACTAAAATGCCAGGCATAATGCCAAGCTCTGGATGTTGAATGGTGAGCAAAAATCAGGGGTGTTAGATGATAGGCAAAATTGTCATAGTTCCTGCTTTCATGGAGTTTACAATCCAATAGGAGCACAGTATTTTTTTTTGTCCCGGCTTTTATTTTTTAAATTTTTTTCCTTTTATTAAGTCATCTATACATAGATCATGAATACATTTATGCCTTTGTGGGATTCAATGTGTTGATTATTTGTACAAAGTGTACATCCAACTAATCAACATATTTTTCATCTCATTTACTTAATCACAGTTTTAAGACATTTGTGTTCTATACTTGATAGATTTGACTTGTACCCTTGCAATATGCTCCATAGGTGTGGTTCCACCATTAACCCTCCCTCTATCAAAATACCTCCTTCATTCCAATCCCTCTCCCTTCCCTCCGTCATCCTGGGCTATAGTTGTGATTCTCTCTCATATGAAAGTGTGAGAGATTATAAATTGGTTTTATAGTAGTACTGAGTACATTGGATATTTTTTTTTCCATTCCTGAGATACTTTACTAAGAAGAATATTTTTCGGTTCCATTCATGTAAACATAAAAGAGGTAAAGTCTCCATCTTTTTTTAATGCTGCATGGTATACATATACCATAATTTATTAATCCATTCATGGGTTGATGGGGACTTGGGCTTCTTCCATGACTTAGCAATTATGAATTGAGCTTCAGTGAGCAATCTGGTGCAAATATCTTTGTTGCCAAGTGATTTTGGTCTTTTGGATATACACCTAGTAGAGGAATTGCAGGATCAAACAGCAGGTCTAAATTTATATCCCTGAGTGTTCTCTAAACTTCTTTCCAAAAGGAATGTACTAGCTTACATTCCCACCAGCAGTGCAGAAGTGTTCCCTTTTCTCCGCATCCATGCCAACATCTGTAGCTTGGGATTTTGTGATGTGGGCTACTCTTACTGGAGTTAGATGATATCTCAAAGTGGTTTTGATTTGCATTTCTCTGATGATTAAAGATGATGAGAATTTTTTCATGGGTCTGTAGACCATGTGCCTGTCTTCTTCAGAGAAGCTTCTGTTCATGTCTCTTGCCCACAATGAAATGGGATCACTTTTTCTTTTCTTATTAATAAGTTTGAGTTCTCTGTGGATTCTGGTTATTAGACCTTTGTTGGAAATATAACCTGCAAAAATCCTCTCCCATACTGAGGGTTGTCTACTTGCTTTACTTACTGTGTTCTTGGCAGTGCAGAAGCTTTTTAGTTTGATCAGATCCCAGTAATATATTTTTGATGTTGCTTCAATTGCCCAGGAGGTCCTCCTCATATAATATTCTCCCAGGCCATTTTTTTCAAATGTTTCCCCTGCACTGTTTCCAAGAATTTTTATAGTTTCATGTCTTAAGCTTAAGTTCTTTAATCAGTGAGAGTCAATTTTTGTTAGAGGAGAAATGTGTGGGTTCAGTTTCAGTCTTCTACAAGTTATTAGCCAATTCACCCAGCACCATTTGTTAAATAGGGAATTTTCCCCCCAATTTATATTTTTGATAGGCTTATCAAAGGTCAAATGATGACCTGGGTTCATCTCTTGGTTTTCAATTCTGTTCCATACATCTACCTCTCTATTTTTGTGCCAGTACCATGCTGTTTTGATCACTGTAGATTTATAGTATAGTCTGAAGTCTGGTAGCGTGATTCCTCCTTATTTGTTTTTATTTCTGAGTAATGTCTTGAATATTCAAGGTTTTTTTTCTGTTTCCATATAAAGTAAAATACTAATTTTTCTAGATCTTTCAAGTATGACAGAAATGCTTTAATAGGGATTGCACTAAATCTGTAGATTGTTTTGGGTGGTATAGACATTTTAACAATGTTGATTCTTCCCAGCCATAAGCATGGTATGTTTTTCCGTTTGTTAACATCTTCAGCTATTTTTTTTTCTCAGAGTTTCATAGTTCTCTTTATAGAGATCTTTCACGTCCTTTGTTAGGTACACTCCCAGATATTTCATCTTCTTTGGCACTATTGTAAAGGGAAAAGAGTCCTTGATTGTTTTTTCACCTTGACTATTTTTGGT
>CAUYPK010060520.1:0-14675 GCA_963574355.1 Loris lydekkerianus | reverse complement strand
TAAAATATGCTCCTGCATCCAATGGAACATAAACAGAACTTTTTTCCTGTAAAGTATAGAAATGCAAATTGTCTTTTGAATATTGTGGATGGGTAAAATGTGTTTGTAATGGTAATTCTACTGAACTATTACAGAGTGGGCAAGGAACACGTTTATGGATTCTGGGGACAATGTGTCCTGTAATTCTTTGATTGGGATAGTGGACACTCTAGCCAAAATTAAAAAAAAAAAATATATATGAACACAGAAGTACAAGACAAAGGCGAATGAGACTTCTCTTATATCTTAGCAACATTTAGATGGAAATCAAATTTAAATGCAGTCCACTCTGCTTTTGAAGAGGCTTTGGTTCAGCTCCTAAATCTCGATTGCTTGACGCAGTCTCCTATGAGAATACTCAGAAGGTGTCTTCTTAAACAACAAACCCATTTTTAGTGGTGGAGCCACTCTTAGTAGCTGTGTCTGCATGGGACTGATAACCAATCACTATCTTTGGAGAAAGTCCTAACCTTTCCTTATATTCCTTCCCTATATGTGTAACAGCTTCTCCGTTTTCACATTCAGTAGTCCATATTGCTATTTTATCACCTTTAGCTCTAACATTAACAACAGCTCCACATACATCATCACTGTAGTCATCAAAAGATTCTCCAAAAAAAAAAAAAAAAAAAAAAAAAAAGATTATCCAGTAAGGCACAGCAGTGTCTCTAGCCAAAACCGATCGAGGTCACTTCGTCTCTGCTGTTTGTTCAATGTAATTAGCCATCGTCCTCCCCATTTGTTTTTTTCATCTTCCTACATAGGCTCAATACCATCCTTAAAAAGTGAGTAGTCACAGCCAGGCATTAAATTACTAGACAATTGGATATGGTTGTGCAGAGCCCAGAAGTCTTCAACAGTATCAAACTTAAGAGATCAGCCGAAGGTTTGCTTGCCAAGTTTTGCTTTTATCATTTTTAAAAAACCAGAGCGCCCATCTGTTCTGTAGAGGATGTTTAATATAGTGTTCTGGGTTTGCAACCTCCTGATTAGATTCTGTTTTCTCCTCTTCTGCAGGTGGGGGATTAGGAGTAGGGGTGGTTTCCTGTTCCACAGTCGCCATCTTAGATCGATCTGATCGCACAACCCCATGACAAATTTTTGGATCTTCATTTCTTTCTTTCTTTCTTTTTTTTTTTTTTTGAGACAGGGTTTCACTCTGTCGCCCTGGGTAGAATGCCATGGCATCATCATAGCTCACAGCAACCTCAAACTCTTGGGCTTAAGAAATCCTCTTGCGGGCAGCACCTGTGGCTCAAAGGGGTAGGGCACTGGTCCCATATACCGGAGGTGGTGGTTCAATCCCAGCCCCAGCCAAAATTGCAAAAAAAAAAAAAAGAAATCCTCTTGCTTCAGACTCTCAAATAGCTGGGACTACAGGTGTCTACCACTACACCCAGGTAGTTTTTCTATTTTTAGTAGAGATGGGGTCTAGATCTTGCTTAGCTAGTCTCAAACTCCTGAGCAGAAGCAACCCTTCCACCTTGGCCTCCCAGACTGCTAGGATTACAGGTGAGAGCCACCATGCCTGGCCCCCATTGGCTATTATAAATAATGCTGCTATGAAGATTCATAGTCAACCCAAATTTCTAGGTCTTTTGAGTGCCCAAGGGGCACATTTCTTCAAGACTGGTCCATGGATGCCCTTGGGAACACTGATGGTATATTCTTTGCTTACCACCTTGTTGGCCCTCTTTCCCCACCTTCTTTGTGGGAGATGTTCTGCCAGGCCCAAGTTGGGAAGCCAAATCTTGAAAGAATCATGCCAAGTGAAAGATGCCAGGCACAAAGGCCACATATTAAATCATTCCACTTACATGTATGAAATACCCAGAATAGGCAAATCTTACGCAGACAAGACATTGGTGGTTGCTAGGGGCTGGAGAGGGGAGACAAAGGGCAGTGACTTCATGGATATGGGATTTCCTTTTGTGACAATAAAAATGTTCTGGAACTTGATAGTGAGGATGGTTGCATAACATTTTGAATGTATTGTCAAAACTGGAATGTATTGACGTTTATACTTTAAAATGGTTAAAATGGTGAGTTTTATGGAATGTGAATTTTACCCCAGGAAAAAGTTCAGGGTGGGGGCAGGGTGTGGTGGCTTGTGCCTTGTAATCCTAGCACTCTGGGAGGCCAAGGCAGGTGGATTGCCTGAGACCAGCCTGAGCAAGAGTGAGCCCTCATCTCTAAAAATAACTGGGCATTATGGTCCCAGCTACTTCAGAGGCTGAGAGAAGAGAATTACTTGAGCCCAAGAGTTTGAGGTTGCTGTGAGCTGTAATGCTACAGCACTCTACAAGGGTGACAAAGTAAGACTCTGTCTCAAAAAAAAAAAAAAAATGTTCATGGTGATGGTGCATCTACACATTGGAATAGTACTAGGCAAAAAGAGGAAGGAATTCTTGATACAGGAACAACTTGCATGAATCACAAAGGCATTATGCTGAGTGAAAAGTCAGTCTCAGAAGGTTACATAGCATAAATTCCAGTTATATGACATTCCTGAGGATGAAACCACAGAGAGGAAGAACAGACTGGTGGTTGTCAGGGAAAGGGGAGACGCTTTGGCTCGGTGCCTGTAGCTCAGCGGCTAGGGCGCCAGCCACGTACCCCGGACCCAGCCTGGGCCTGCCAAACGACTACAACCAATGGGTTCACTGACAGGAATCAGGGAGATAACAGGTGCACTGCACTTACCACTGTATCGGGCATTCAGAAAGCAAATGTCAGCTATCACTATTATCATCATTAACTTTATTTTTTATTTTTTTTTGTTGTTGTTGCAGTTGTTCAGGTGGCCTGGGCCGGGTTCGAACCTGCCATCTTTGGTGTATGTGGCTGGCGCCGTAACCACTGTGCTACAAGCGCCGAGCCCATCATTAACTTTAAACATTTTTATTTTTAAAATTATCATGCAAAAAAACAAAAAATCAAACAAAAAATAAAAATTCAAAAAATTATCAAGGGCTTGGCACGTGTGTCTCAGTGGCTAGGGTGCTGGCCACATACACTGGAGCTGGTGGGTTCGAATCCAGCTCAGGCCTGCCAAACAACAGTGACAACTACAACCAAAAAATAGCCGAGCATTGTGACGGGCGCCTGTAGTCCCAGCTACTTGGGAGGCTGAGGCAAGAGAATCGCTTAAGCCCAAGAGTTTGAGGCTGTTGTAAGCTGTGATGCCACAGCACTCTACCAAGGCTTACAGAGTCAGACTCTGACTCAAAAAAAAAAAGAAAAAAGAAAAAATTATCATACAGTAAAATTGACTTTTTTCCTTTGGTGTAAAATTTTATGAATTTTAACACATGTATAGTTTCACATAACTATTGCCATAATCAGGACATAGAACAGACCTATCCTCCTTTCCAAAACTCCATCATGTTATCCTTTGAGCATCTCCCCTTTCTTTTCTTTCTTTCTTTTTTTTTTTTTTTGAGACAGAGTCTCACTTTGTCACCCTCAGTAGAGTGCTGTGGTGTCACACAGCTCACAGCAACCTCCAACTCTTGGGCTTAGGTAATTCTCTTGCCCAAGCGTCCTCAAACTTTTTAAATAGGGGGCCAATTCACTGTCCCTCAGACGGTTGGAGGGCCAGACTATAGTTTAAAAAAAACAAACAAACAAACTGTGAACCAATTCCTATGCACACTGCACATATCTTATTTTGAAGTAAAAAAAACAAAACGGGAACAAATACAATCACACCGCCTCATGTGGCCCACGGGCCGCAGTTTGAGGACCCCTGCTCTTGCCTCAGCCTCCCGAGTAGCTGGGACTACAGGCGCCCACCACAACGCCTGGCTATTTTTTTGGTTGCAGTTGTGATTGCTATTTTAGCTGGCCCGGGCCATGTTTGAACCCACCAGCCTCAGTGCATGTGGCCGGCACCCTACCCACTGAGCTACAGGTGCCTCCCCTGACTTGTCTTTATAACCCATCTTTGGCCAATGATGTGAAGAGAGATCAGCTTTGGGTTCTTGCAAACAATCTTTCCTTTTCTGGATTCTTCATAAAAGAAAGGAAGGAAAGGAGAGAGGGAGGCAAAGAAAGAAAACAGTTTTTCTTTGCCAATTAGGGCAAAGCTGGAAGGTGAGAAACTCTTTGCCTAATGTCACCCCTGATTCCTGCTTGTGAACATGGGGTGAAGATGTAATGTACGGGGCTGCTGCAGTCATCTTAAAACCATGAGGGGAAAGCTAAAAGACCCAGAAAGGTCACAGCCCAGAGCCCTGTCATTTTCTAATATGAGAAAAACAAAAAACTATTTCTTTTAGATATTGTTGGTCAAATTTTCCATTCCTTGTAGTTGAATGCATTCCTAATGACATCAATCCTGCCCACTTTATAGACAAAAACAGCTTTTTCTTTTTTCCTTTTTTTAGTAGAGCCGGGTCCTTGCCTGTGCTCAGGGTAGTCTTGAACTCCTGAGTTCAAGGGATCCTCCCCCCTTGGCCTCCCAGAGTGCTAGGATTACAGGTATAAGCCAAAAATGTCCTTCTTTTTCCCAGAAAAGGAGGAGGTTTCTCTTTGGCGCCCTCTATGTTGAGTTTACTTTTTGTTTTCAAGAACTGGAGATTCAGGAGGAGTGAGGAGGAAAGTCCCTTTGCCTGGAGGCCTGGGCTAAGGGTAGCGGGGTGGAGCAGTCTCACGGTAAAGCCACACTTGCTGTCCCCACTGCAGGGGATGGCGCGTCTTGCCCAGCCCCAGGCCCCAGGCCCCAGGAGGAGTCCAGGGTGCCTCTCTCAGACTGAGTGCCCTGGAGCTCTTCCCGGCCTGGTGGCGAGCAGGGAGCAGGGCCGGGAGATGGCAATAGCTGTGGACAGTGAATCCAATCAGGAGATTCGGCTCTGGTCCCAGCTCTGCCACCAACTGCCTGTGTGTTCCAGGGCCTGAACCAACTCCCAGAGGGCAAGTGCTCTGGGCCTTCATGCATGAATAGATGCTCTATGTTCACAGGGAAACTGCTGCCCCGCATTCCTTGCCCCCCAAGCCCCAGCCTCGTATCAGAAACAAGAGTAATCCTGTCAGGTGAGGGGCCCACAGGAGGACAAATGGCTTTGCCTTACATCCAGCAGTCAGCAAGTACCCACTTGGCAGGCCTCCAACCAAACACAAGAATCCTACAGAGACTGACAGTCGCCCAAGTCATGAGGCTTCTGGAGGGCCAGGTCCAATGAGGGGATGGAGGGGGGAGTGTGCGTGGGGGGAGGGGGTTCTGCCCCGAGCCATGCAGGCTAAGGAAGGATACAAGTTCCTCAGATCAAGGATTTCGGCTCCTGGGGCAGTGACGATGGGGCCAGGCTTGCAGCTGCAGGGGACAGGGAGCTCCGAGAGAGCTGGTGATCCCCCTCCGGAAACACATGGTTTAGGCCTTCTCTCTAGCTCCCTGGGAGGCTGAGCTGCTGGGAAATTCCCACCACCCACCACGCCTGCCAGCACTCCTGGAACCTTTTGCAGAGTGTGCCAAAGAAATATCTGTCCCTAGGCCTCTGTGGCTACAAATTCTTCCTCTTCACCTGAGGATGAACCAGGAAGAAAGCACCTAGCTCTCCCCTGGAGAATGTTACTGAATGTCTTCAGCAACAATAATAAACAGAAGTATGAGTGTCATTTCGTGAATATTCCAGGCAGTTTTTACATAATCACATTCAGTTCCCTTTACAACCCTGAGAAGAATTACATCGGTTTTATAGATGAGAAGGGATCCAAGAAGTGTTCACACCAGCTGAGAAGTGCTGTGGCCAGAGTCCCCACTCAGGTTAATCAACCCAAGCTCCCCAGCCCAGGCTGACTGTCCCCATCTCCTAGAGGGAAAACTTAGACTCCACAGCGTGGCACACAGGGCCCTTTGGGTGGGTCCCCACCAGATCTCATCTCTTCTGATACTGTGGTAAAACCACATGCTCCAGATCACCCTGTTCCCTCTGCCAGGAAAGTCCTTGTCACCCCCACCAGGCCTCTCTTCTTGGTTAAGTCCTATTAACGCCTCAAGGCTCAGTTCCTTCCTTTGGGCCTGCTTCTTAGGTGAGGGTTAAGTTCCAAAGTGAGGGTGTAAGGTACAAATCTCAGGTGGGAGGCCATTGCACGGCTCCTCCCTCATTGTAACCAATGGTCCTTTCTTCTGCCAAGCCATAGGCCAGGCGGTGGCCTTGCATTGAGGGGCCGCGTTATATATTATAACAGAATTATCCTCAGCATGGTGACAGCTCTCTCTAAGCAGATGACTGATTCATGCCTCCCCTGTCTCTCCCTCTCTGGTCCTGTTCTCTCTGAGATGGTAGCCTGGGTGGTGTCAGGGAAGCTTCCAGGAGGTGAGTGCCATGAAGTCACATTACTTGTGCCTCAGTGTGAGACCTCAGTGACTTGCATTCAGCAAAAGGGCACTAAAAATAAAAAGCTTAGCATGCAGATGATAAGGCTTCATTTAAGGAAATGTTTGAATTCTCCTGAAGAGAGGAAAAGGTTGGGGAGAGCTACATAAGAGGCTTCAACTGAATCTTTAATATTTTATTTTAATCTTTTATTGCTTGAGGCCGGGCCTGGTGGCTCATGCCTTTAATCTTGGCACTCTGGGAGGCTGAGGTGGGAGTATCCCTGCAGCTCAGTTCAAGACCAGCCTGAGTGAGAGCGAGGCCCCATCTCTGCCAAAAATAGAAAAATTAGCTGGGCATTGTGGGGAGTGCCGGTAGTCCCAGCTACTCAGGAGACTGAGGCAGGAGAATTGCTTGACAAGCCCAGGAGTTTTGAGGTTGCTTTGAGCTAGTCTGTTGCCACAGCACTGTAGCCTGGAGAAACAGAGGGAGTCTCTGTCTCCCTCTGAGATTTTTTTTTTCAAGAAGCAAATACAGTACAAAGTTGCGATTAGGCAAAGTGGGGTGGTGGGTACATAGGTCTCTATTACATTATTTTCTGTAGTTTCTTGTAAATTTGAAACATTTCATAATTAAAATAAGATCATCCTTGGGTGGGGCATTGTGTAGCCTGAATAAAGACCAAAGATATTGATGTCCTTGTCCCAGGACCTATGAATATATTACCATATGTGCAAATGGGTCCTTGCAACGGTGACTGAGGATTTTGAGATGAAGAAATTATCCTGTTGTCTGTCTTGTGGACCTGATGAAATCACAAAGGTCGTTATAAAAAGGAGGCAGGAGGGTCAGAGTCAAAAGGAGAAGATGGAAGCAGAAGTGGGAGTGATGTCACCAGGCAATGAACATGAGCAGCCTCCAGAAGCCAGAAGCAGCCAGGGATGGATCCTGCCCTGGAGCCTCCAGAGGCACCCAGCCCTCGTTCGCCCCTGTTGGGCTCATTTCAGCCTCATCTCCAGAACTGTTAGACACTAAATTTGTGTTGTTTCAAGCCAATAAACTTGTGGCAATTTGTTATAGCAATAGGAAGCAGACACAAGTGTGGCCGGCAACTGTGACAGCTGGTGTGAATTGATAAATATTTTTTTAAACGACAGGATAAAGTTTATTGACAGGGAGAAAGATTGATAAGCATGATAAGCAAAAGAGTGAGAATAGAACCTCTAGTAATAGAGGTGGGGAATCCAAATGGGAAGCCCCCGAGATGATTTCTCTTTTTTTTTGAGACAGAGTCTCACTATGTCACCCTGGGTAGAGTGCCGTGGTGTTACAGCTCACAGCAACCTCAAACTCTGGGCTTAGGCGATTTTCTTCCCTGAGCCTCCCAAGTAGCTGGGACTACAGGCACCCACCACAACACCTGGCTATTTTTTGTTGTTGTTGTCATTGTTTAGCAGGCCTGGGCCGGGTTTGAACCCACCAGCCCTGGTGCATGTGGCTGGCACCCTAACCACTGCGCTGTGGGCACTGAGCCTTTGAGATGATTTCTTAAAGTGGAAACAGGAGGCCCAAAGAAGACATCCGTCTGGCCCAGGGTGATAGAGCTGGCCTTCCTGAGTCTTAAATCCCCATCCCTGTGCTTGAACTAGACTCCAGTCATGTCTGGCTAACTCTGGCAGGAAAGTAAGGATGCAAACTCACAGGGCCAAGAGCCCTGCTCTGTGTCATCAACATCAGTGCCCTATTATGGCCTCAAATACCTAATTCCTCCGGGGTTCCTGGGGCCAAGATACAAGATGCCCCACACGTGGAGTTTAACTGTCCAGGCCGCCTCTACTGGGACTCACAAGTAAAAAGGCTGATTTTCCAGCACGTGGAAACCCAAGTGCTTCTAATCCCTCCCCTACCTGCCTCAGAGTCCTTGTTCTGCTGTCTGGAAGCCACTGTGGCTTCTCACCTCCAAGCCAATCCAACAACTCTTGGCTGAGCATCTGCCCTGCCATGGTGCTGGGAGCTAGGAGAGATAAGCTGAGGCCCTTGGAGGTCCCCACTCACCTTAGGGGCGTCCGTCTAGTGGGGGAAAGTGCAACTTGTTCCTGGACAGCTCCTGGACAGGGTAGAGTGGAGTATAGCAGGAGAGAGGGATCAGTCTGAGAGTCCAGACTTTCTGATTCATTTATTTGTGGCTCCAAATTCATTTCCCATCTGCCCACCTAGATCTAAACACTGAACATGTGGTCTTTTTTTAAATTTTTATTTTTTGACAGAGGGTCTCACTCTGCTGCCCAGGCTGAAGTTCAGTGGGATGATCGTAGCACACTGCAACCTCCAAGTCCTGGACTCCAGAGATCCTCCCACCTCTGCCTCCTGAATAGCTGAGCCTATAGGCATGTGCCACTGCACCTGGCTAATTTTTACATTTTTTTAATAGAAATGGAGTCTTGCTGTGTGGCCCAGACTGGTCTCAAACTCCTGGGCTCAAGCAATCCTTCAGCCTCGGCCTCCTGGAGTGCTGGGATTACAGGTTTGGGCCACTGTGCCTGGGCTGGTCCTTTGTCTTGAAGGAGTAAAGAATCTTACCACAGAGACAAAAACACAGAGAAATAAAAAATGCACCAGCTGCATCGGGTGGGATTGGTAAGGACTAAGTTGGGCCCCAGAAGAGCCCCAGAACTCATCCTGGGAAAGGCCTGGAGGCATTCTCAGAGGCATAGGGGTGGTGTCCTGCAGAGATTTGAGGTGACATGGACAAGAGGAGCAGAAGTGTGAAGGTGCTGATGGCAAAAGGTATTCACTGTTATGAGCAGGTAAGGAGTAGATGGAGTTAGGGTGGGAGGCCAGGTTTCGTGTTTGGAAATGAAGTATATCCTTAAAAGGAAACCTATGCCAAATCCAAGTGCACCTTGGATGGCATATCCAGTGCTCCTGCAGAACCTGTTCAGCCTTCCCTGGTCATTCTGTCAGGCAAGAGAAGGAAGGAACTCAGGTGCTAGAGACTAAGCATTTAGCAAGAGCAGGAGCCCTGAACACTAAGACTCACGCCTGTAATCCTAGCACTCTGGGAGGCCGAGGCAGGAGGATTGCTTGAGCTCAGGAGTTCAGAGACCAGCCTGAGCTAGAGCGAGACCCCACCTCTAAAAATAGCTGGGTGTTGTGGCGGGCGCCTGTAGTCCCAGCTACTTGGGGGGCTGAGGCAAGAGAATCACTTGAGCCCAGGAGTCTGAAGTGCTGTGATGCCACAGCACTCTACCAAGGGTGACAAAGTAAGACTTTGTCTCAAAAATAAATAAATAAATAAATAAATAAATACAAATTAAAAAAAAATAAAGAAACTTAAAGGGCTAAATAAATACGTGAGAGATGTTCAT
Source organism: Loris lydekkerianus (assembly GCA_963574355.1). Lineage (NCBI taxonomy): Eukaryota > Metazoa > Chordata > Mammalia > Primates > Lorisidae > Loris > Loris lydekkerianus. Next base: position 4,951 of record CAUYPK010060520.1, on the reverse strand, counting down.
TTGTTATAAGGTGACATCAAATTAAACCAATAATGAGATAGTGTTTTTCACCTATATGACAAAAATTATAAAGCTTAATAATGACAAGCAGGAGAGGGGTGTGGTCTGTGAGCTCCCTGTAGTATAGGATAGTGGAACTCCCTTGCTCCACTGCAGAATAGAGTGGAAGAAAGCACTTTGTTTTTCCTATTACACAGCAGAGAACTGGGGCCAATCTGGGGTGGGGGTCCTGCAGTGGGGGATGAACAGAAAAACATGGCGGCTACTGGTGGGTATACCTGGGCCATACAGTTGTTCTTTAGAGCAAGCTGCCTTACTTAGCCTGACTGTCTGTGTGTGCCATGCAACCAGTAACCATCTCCTGGGAATGTAAGTATATCATGCTGAAGTCTCTCACACAGGGCCTAAGAACACGTGTGTGAGAATGCTCATCTGAGCCTAGGAGTCCTTGTGAAGACAGGTGTGATGTTATAATATAATAAAAAATACATGTTTGGCCTCTGCCCCTAGATCCCCACACAGAGTGCCTAAACTCTTGGAATTTCTTGGGTGATAGAAGTGTCTTTTGTCTTAATGAAGTGGTTCTTGGTGGGTTCCCAGGTTACCAGAAAGACCAACGCCACAATTAGAAGATTGGAACTTTTAGCTGCAAGCTTTACCCCAAGCTCTGGGGAGAGGAGAGGAACTGAAAGTTCAGTTGATCACCAGTGATTTAATCAAGCATACTTACACGGGCGGCGCCTGTGGCTCAGCTGGTAGGGCGCAGGCCCCACATGTTGAGGGTGGCGGGTTCAAACCTAACTCTGGCCAAACTGCAATAACACACACACACACACACACACACACACACACACACACAAAAAATAGCCGGGCGTTGTGGTGGGCGCCTATAGTCCCAGCTACCTGGGAGGCTGAGGCAAGAGAATCGCTTAAGCCCAGGAGTTGGAGATTGCTGTGAGCCGTGTGACGCCATGGCACTCTACCAGGGTAATAAAGTGAGACTCTGTCTCTACCAAAAAAAACCAAAAAAAAGCATGCTGATAAAGTGAGACTCTATCTCTACCAAAAAAAAAAAAAAGAAAAGCATGCTTACACGATGAGGACATCATAAGAACTCAAAAGGACAGGGTTTGGAGAGCCCCAGGGCTGGCGAATGCAAGCAGGGGCTGGAAGGTGGCGCACCCCTGGAAGCTGCATGCCCCTTCCCCCTACCTAGTCTCATGTACCTCTTCATTTAGCTGTTTGTCTGTATCCTTTGTAATATCCTTTATAATAAACCAGTAAATGTGTTTCCTTGAATTCTGGGAGCCATTCTAGCAAAGGATCGAACCCAGGGAGGGGGGTGTGGGAGCCCATGAGGAGTGGTCAGGACTTGCAAGTGGATTCTGGGAGGGGCCTATCTTGTGGGACTGAGTCTTAACCTGTGATGCTAACTCCAGGTAGCTAGTGTCAGATTTGAATTGTATTAATATTATCAGACAGCCAGTTGGTGTCTGAGCACTGGTTTGTGGGGGAAAAGCCAACACACTTTTGTGTGAGAATCAGAAGTGAGATGAGTGTGAGAATATAGTGAAAGAAAGCAGTTTGTTTTTCCTATTACATACCAGAGAACTGGGGCCATTCTGGGGTGGGGGATGAACAGATAAACATGGCGGCTGCACAGCTGAGAAGGAGCAGCAGGTGCACCCAGGTGGGTGGTACAGAGTGCTGGAAGAAACAAGTGCCTGCATCCTCATTTACATAAGCACATCTGACATGGATAGGAATTTGAATACGTATACCAAAAAATAAGCTGGAATTCCAGGAACACAGGCAAATGTGAAGAAATACATTAAAAGCATCAGGATGGTTGTTTATCCTGATGCTTTTAATGGGAAGGAAAAGGGAAAGGAAATTGCAATAAAAGGAAATAGCTATTTAAAACAAGAGTTTATTTCTCAGATTCTGTCTCTAGTTTAGGGGGAAGAAAAAGAAAAAATTTAAGACTGTGAACCAAGGGCTTAGCACAGAAACAGGCATGCAATAAGTACTCACTAAGTGTCAACTGTTACTAATTAATTAAAGTATAATAGTTCAGGCCAGGTGCAGTGGCTCACGCCTGTAATCCTAGCATTCTAGGAGGCTGAATTGAAGGGTGGATTGCTTGAGCTCAGGAGTTTGAGACCAGCATGAGCAAGAACGAGACCCCATCTCTACTAAACTACTAAAACTAGAAAAAAATTAGCCAACTATTGTGGTAGGTGCCTGTAGTCTCAGCTACTTGGGAGGCTGAGGCAAGAGGAACTCTTGAACCCAAGAGTTTGAGGTTGCTGTGAGCTATGACACCACTCAACACAGAGCAGCAGAGTTAATAAAAAAAAAAAAAAAAGTTGGGCAGCGCCTGTGGCTCAGTGAGTAGGGCGCCAGCCTCATATGCCGAGGGTGGCGGTTCAAACCCAGCCCTGGCCAAACTGCAACAGAAAAGAATAGCTGGGCATTGTGGTGGGCGCCTGTAGTCCCAGCTACTCAGGAGGCTGAGGCAAGAGAATCGCCTAAGCCCAGGAGTTGGAGGTTGCTGTGAGCTGTGTGATGCCACGGCACTCTACCAAAGAGCCATAAAGTGAGACTCTATCTCTATTAAAAAAAAAAAAAAAAGTTAAAAGATAGTGAATGCTTTTCCCCCAGCATACAGCATGGTAAATTCCATGAAGAAGCAGAGTTCATACCTGTCTTGTCCTGGGCATTTTTTCAAGAGCCTAGAACAGCGCCTGGCAGTCAATATGTACACATATTGGATGACTAAGCAAAAGCTAGTTAGTGAGAGAGCCACCTTGGAGAATGAATATTCACCTTATCCAACTCTTCTACACAATTAGGAGAAATATCCTGGTTCTTTCTTTCTTCCTTTCCCTTCCCTTTCTCTTTCCCTTCCCTTTCCCTTCCCTTTCTCTTCCCTTTTCCTTCCTTCCTTCCTTCCTTCCTTCCTTTCGAGACAGAGTCTCACTCTGTCGCCCCCTGTAGAGTGCAGTGTCATCACAGCTCACAGTAACCTCCAACTGTTGGGCTTAAGTGATTCTCTTGCCTCAGCCTCCCAAGTAGCTGGGACTACAGGCACCCACCACAACACCCAGCTATTTTTTGGTTGTAGTTGTCATTGTTGTCTGGCAGGCCCAGGCTGGATTCGAACCTGCCAGCTCTGGTGTATGTGGCTGGCACTCTAGTCGCTCAAGCTACAGGCACCGAGCTACAGGCACCGAGTCTGAAACATCCTGTTTTCTAATCTCTCTCTTTTTAAATTAATAGACCTTGGTTCTGTCCCCAAAGATAATTAGGGTTAACCACATTTTGTATTAATATTTACTAGGAAGTTCTCCAAGCCCAGAAATGTGAGTTTGGTGTTCATACAACCAACCCCCATTCCAGTGGTGGGGCAGTGACAATTAGAACTCCAGGACCTTACTGTTAAGTCGGATGGTTTTGGTGCACTCTGTGGGGGTGGAGCCAAAGGGCATCTTGATCCAGGAAGCAGCAGAAACCATTGAGCTCAGGGAAATGAGTCAGTGTCTTGATTTCAAAACAAAGGACAGTACAGACTTCATCACATAGGGAAGCACACATGACAGCTTTGTTATTGCATCAGACAAGCTGAAGTCGACAGAAACATTCTGTAGTTAGCTGACACCTCCGGGAAGTGAGAGGGTTTATTTTGACTGCATCCTCTCAAAAGTTACAGGATGGCCCAAAGGGAAAAGCCCAGACATCGTGACTGGCAGAAAAGTGGCCACTTTGGGATCTGTTTTACATAGCACTATGCCATGTTTACAACTCATAAGTCAGGGCCTTCATGGCACTGTGTGCACCAGCCAACCCAGCTTCAGGTCAATGGCTCCTGACTGCGGGAAACAGTCAGAAGCAATCCTTCTGGTCTATGGTCCCTTGTGAAATACTCACTTCTGTGGTGCCTGTGTTTCCTTAACTCCTTTTAGTCTGCCTCTGTTACAGTTCCCACTTGGCTCACCAAAAGCATGGTCTTCCTAGTTGAGCCTGTGGAGCAGCTGTGTCCAACTGTGGTTAGTGCGTGTTAGAATTACCTGGAGAGAGGGCAGCGACTATGGCTCAAAGGGGTAGGGCGCCAGTCCCATATGCCGGAGGTGGCAGGTTCAAACCCAACCCTAGCCAAAAACCACACACACACATACACACAAAAAAAGAATTACCTGGAGAGCTTTTAAAAATCTTAGTATTGGCCTGGCACAGGCTCAGGCCTGTAATCCTAGCACTAGGGGAAGGTGAGGCAGGTGGATCCCCTAATCTCAGGAGTTCAAAACCAATCTGAACAAGAGTGAGACTCTGTCTCTACTAAAAATGGAAAAATTAGCCGGGTGTTGTGGCAGGTGCCTATAGTCTCAGCAACTTAGGAGGCCGAATCCTCACAGTAATCTGTGCGTTAGTTTCTATCATCACCATCATTTTTCAGATAAAGAAACTAGGGCACAGAAAGGTTTATAGCTTTATGAGGTACCTAGCTAGCAAGCGATGGGAGCCAGGACTCCAGGCCTTCTATTGTCTAGGGTCAGAGTTCAGGACTGTAGGGGTGTGTGGGGGGGGGGCATCGCTGCCGTGTAGTCAATTTGTTTATTTTACAGATAGGGAAACAGAGGACTTAAAGTGTTAAATGACTTGTCCCCATAGCTAGGGTAAACTCCCAAATCAAGATATATGATTTGATTTTTTAAAAAAATACTTCCTGGTTTAAAAAAAAGTTAAGCTAGGAGGCTTGGAGGTGTAGCTGGGTCCTGAAATAACAGTGATCCTTGATATTCCTGAGGATTGAAGTGATATTCAGCAATGAGGTACTCAGCACTTTTTCTAGGATGAGTTCAAGAACTTAGTTGTCCAAACCTGTATAGTGGAATCCATAAAAACTCCAAACAAAGAGGTTTGAAAACTTTGCCCTATGCATCTCTTCCTG
>CAUYPK010060519.1:0-20123 GCA_963574355.1 Loris lydekkerianus | reverse complement strand
GGAGGCTGATGCAAGAGAAACGCTAAACCCCAAGAGTTTTACATTGCTCTTAACTGTGATGCCATGGCAATGTACGAGGCAAAAATCGGGCCACTTGCAAAAAAAAAAAAAAAAAAAAAAAAACAAAGATTTACTCGTCATTGTTTTCAAAATATCTGCCACATTTAAACATCACATGTTTATCTAGTTTGTAAAGTGATAGCACTATGTATTGTAAGAATTCTAAACCTTTTGCTTGCTGCCTTGTATATTACAATAAATATTTCCATTATAAGTTATTATAGTAAACATAAGTGACTTTTCATCCTTAAACATCCTTACCCCCAAGTAACATGCTGTATATGAGAGAGGAGATTAAAACGTTTGGGAAAAACATTCTGAGGCTTATTTTACTGGTTTATGGCTTTATTCCCCGAAATACTGCCTTTTGCACTGTATGCGTATCTTCTGAATATAAAGATCACAGTGAACTGTGGTGTACCTGAAAGTAGTGGAAAGACTTGGAATTTCCACAGAGGATTTATAATGGTTTTCCTTACTACTGCTCCTTATTCACCTTTTCCAGATCAACTCCAATAGATATGGTGATGCTATATGAAATAAAATTGCCTCCCAAACAAAGAGGAATGACTACGTGAGAGCCTTGACCAACACAGACACCTTATTTGGAAAGCTCACCATAAGGTTGCTGTTGGTATGAGGGACTTGGCCTGGCCACAGTATACCAACAGGCCTGTGAGCTGGAATCAGCCCATAAAATAGCCAAGCTCCAGAGGCTGTATGTATGCCTTTGGAAGGAAGCTAGCATGTCTCCTTTCCCAGAATACTTCTCTTAACTGGAAAATGCAAATGTGTTGATTTTCTTTCTATTGATTGTATAATTGGGGCCTCTATTTTTTTTCTTAGTCCATTTCGATTTCTGTCTTTATATGCTTAGGTAAAGTTACTTGAAAAGTGAAAAGAAACATAAGTTAGAATTTGCCTGCCTTTGAGGCAGGCTAGGGAAGCAGAAAAAGTAGTCTCTTAGGTTTTTTACCTGCTATTAGGAACTTTTTTTTTGCTCTTTCTCTATCCCTCTCTTAACCCTCCCTCTTCTCCCTTCTCTTTCCCACTCTTCTCTCCCCTCCCTCCTCCTCATCCTTCTTTGCCTTCCCCCCTCCCCTGGGTTGCTGGGGGACTTCAGGTTTCCTCTCACCCCATGCATGCCCTCTTTGACAGAAATAAACATGTGTATAACATTTAGTCATGTATTGGTGGCTATTATCATTTATTGATCATTGTAGGCTTGTGAGCATTTGGCCAAGTGAGCATTTTTCTACTGTTTGTTGCTCCTCACAGAAGGGCTGACCTTGCCAGTGTCTAATCACATGAGATGCACACCAAGTAAATCTTAGAAAAACTACTAATGATAAATATGACCTTCTTGGGAATGCAGGAAGCAAGCATTTTCGACCCATGAGTGAAAGGAGGCTTCCCAAATGAATCTGTTTACACAATGTACTAGATCATATTACATCTCATGAACTGAGCTTTAATAATGTAAAAACATTCTGAAGGAAACTGGAGAAATAAAGAATTTGCCTATTCAGCTATGCACTTCTAGAACTTTATATGTTTACTGGAGAAGAGATTCTTAAGAGTTCCTTTTTACATTAATGTTTTACAGGGTTGTGATTTTTCTTGATGAACCTCCATCCCTTTTTGACAACATGATTTTGTCATTAAGCATTTTCAGTAATATTTTGATTCCCTTTGTTATTTCTCTTTAAGTGGGAAAAAATTATTGGTTCCTTTTGTAGTTGTCTGTAATTTTGCTTTGTACTTTTTAGGACAACTCTTTCAAAATGGTATAAGTTAGATATTTTATGCACAGTGTTACATGTCTAAAAAATGAGTCAGAGTGAGAAAAGAAGTTCATGCTGCCTCTAGAAATACTGAGAGACAAAATTTCACTTTGCAGACACTTTGTATATTAGTGCAAATCCTCTTATTCCTAGTTATTTTTCTGTCACCATAGATGCTTTATAAACCTTTGACTACAGGAATCGTTTCCCAGTTTTTTTTTAGAGACAGAGTCTCAAGCTGTTGCCCTGGGTAGAGTGCCATGGCATTACAGGTCATAGCAACCTCCAACTTGGGTTCAAGCGATCCTCTTGCCTCAGTTTTTCTATTTTTAGTGGAGACAGGGTCTCGCTTTCGCTCAGGCTGGTCTCAAACTTGTGAGCTCAAGCAATTCACCTGCCTTGGTCTCCCAGAGTGCTAGGTTTCCCAGTTCATAAAGATGGATTTTTATCACTGCAAACCAAGAAAACTTCAAGTGTTTGTTAGACAAGGTTGTTGTAATGAGTTAACTCTTCCCTATGTTATTGTGTGCTTTTGAATCCTTGTGTTCTATAGGTGAGTGATCTTTCTATATACTCCGCAGTTCTTGTGCTTGCTAAGTGTTAAATCTTCTATGTTGGGTTCCCGGAGCATATGGTATGTAGTATTATCAGGTTTAAGGCCTATGGGAAGAATCTGTATAGTATTGAATGAGTACTAAGGTTTTCTCTGCATTGGAGTTAATGAAAAATCCATTTTTGTTCATTTACTCTAAATATCCCCATGCTTTTAAAATAGGCTGGTCTTGGATGGACCTGCTTGTAATGATCTTTCCTCCATTATTATGTGACAAAATGGGATCTTTGCTGGTATGTTAACTGTATTATAATTTGCATATGTTAAAAATACATGTGATTTTCCTATCATCAGTACTAAATCAAAGCATTCCGTTAAACCTCAGAGTTTATCTTACACTCCTCCATATTGGCTGAGCCAGGGTTGTTAAAGAACATGCAACATGAGGCCCAGGGTGGCCTTCCCCCTATCTGTAGTGTGAATAGACTAGACTGTATTTATGTGATTATAACAACCACATACTTAGCAGGAGAGTTCCCAGGCTATAAGTAGATATATTCTATCTTAAGATAAGCCTTGGCTAATATAAGAGAGGTGTGTGGTATCTGGGAGATGGAATTATGGAAATTTGATTGAAAGGAAAAGAAGTGAGATACTGTTTCGTCTGTCCTATTTGGAGGTAAAAAGGAAAGGGGGAGATATTTAGGCCTGTTTTGTGGTAAGAAATATAATCTTCGAAAATTTTGTTAAAGTCTTAATTAACTTGAATTATAAAAAAAAAAAAACCCTATTTCCTCTTAGCATTCTGTAGAAGCACATTCAAAGATATGCGTATTTGGTAAAGAAATAACTGGCCTAAAAGGGTAACAATGATTTCTCTTTTCAGAAGAGAAGATTTACATTTTAGTGTTAGCTTGATCCATCATACCCCCCCGGCTTTTTTTTTTTAAACCGATGATACACTGAGTCCTGAAAGGTTTTACATCCATGAAGTTAGACAACCGATGTGGCATCTGACTTATCTAGAAGGTCAAGAAGACAAAGGCTTCTCCCTGATGAGTGCCCTCTTCAAGAGGAAGGTTTTTGCTTAGCTTTGTATTGACCTTCTGATTACGTGACTAACTTTTTTTTTTTTTTTTAATGTTACACTTACCTTGAAAAAAATATATATGCTGCTTTTAAAATGGAGGGTTTTAGCGACATTTCCATCTATCCATATGTTATCATTTGGGCAAATGAACTAGCCAATTTCAGATCTGTTTTTTGGAAAGCTTAGGTATATATATTCACTCGAACTTACTGTCAAATCACAGCTTGGAGAAGGCATCTCCAAACTGCTTTTTATGTGCTGGTTAAATTAAGACTGTTTCTCTGAAGCATAGCCTGTGTTCTCCTAATTCAAGCTGGCCATCCTGTACTGGTGCTCCCCATGCTGTGCCTGCCCCTTGTATTTCTCAGAAGCATTGTGTTGCCTCTCTCCTGACTGCTTCTTTTTGAGTGCCCCTTTGTCCTCAAATACCTGGGCTCCTTGAAGTCCTGGGGTCAGGGCCTGAGTGCTCAGGGCCAAGTGAGGGACCCCACCAGACAGCCCCTTTCCTCCTATTCACTTTTGGAGAGTCACAGTCAGTAAGTCACATGGCTAGAAAGCTTCTTTGGGGGACTGTGATCACACCCAGAGTAGATAATTCTTTCTGTCTTGAGTGAAGGACTCATCTCTTTGGGAAGAAACCCAGAAGGTATTATAAAATGGATGATACAAACCTTTACTCGGGATACATGTTTGAAGTTAAAGGATAATATGAGAGTTTTCATATACTTTTGTCATGGATGTTCATTTGTTGAACAACTATTGTGCACCAGGCTCTGAAATAGTATACTACATTTCATTTGTACTGCAACAATTATAAGGAACAGATTATTTGCCTTATTTGAGAAATGAGGCCATAGATATTTAAGACAGCATTCAAGTCATTTCCCCCCAAGATAACATAACTAGTAAATTATGATGGAGGGTCTGCATTACCCTCACTTGTCAGATTTCACAAAATAACAGTAAAAATACTTTTCAAGGCACTTTTTGTTTTGTAGAATTTTTGGCTAATAATGAGATTGTGAATTTATTCAGATAAAAGCATTTTTTGAGGTCCTGCTTTATGCCAGACTCTGTCTAGGTGCTAGGGATATAGCAATGAGCATACATAAAAATTTTATTTTTATCAGGGTCTGAGATAAAACTAGAAGCCTTATCTGTGCATACTTCATCTTATTCTTTCTTTACTAGCAAGGCATTGAAACAGAGCCCAGGATTAATTGCTATCATTTTCTCATTGACTCAAAGAATTACTGAAGTGGCAGGGTACTTCTGAGGTTACTTAGCCAGCTTCTGAGGGTCTGGGGGAAATGACAATCTAAACCATTCTACTATTAATAATTTTTGAGGAGAGAGATTCCATTAAGCCTTTGTGGTAGCTGCTACTTTGGACCCTTACAGCCTGATGTGATGATGTTAAATTTTTTCTTCCACTTTCAGAGTTGGTTGGAATAGATAAGGTTCTTAAGTTGAATATGTGAAAGGCATTTAAAAAATCTTAAATTCTATATCCTTGACCAAGACAGCACCTTGAGAGCAGAGAGCCCAAGGTAGGTGGTTGGATATCTGTTTGGCATGGTGGCCTGAACCCAACCCACTGTGATGCCAGTGCCTGAGAGTCTGGTATATTTTTCTGGCTCAAACTGATGGGTCAGTTTACCCCAATTGCCAGTGTGATTTAGAAGCTTCCAGGAACATCTCTTACAGTAGTTATCTTAGCTACCTCACATGTGAGTTGATTTTGTTTTTTGCTCCAGAAAGCTATATGCTTTGTATGGAATTGCTTATCTGTTGACCTTTCTGATTAATAAAGCCTGACTCTATTAGGATAGACTGATGAGTTCCTGTGCTATAGACTTGAATCTGTTTATTAGACTTTCCTATATGGTAATTATCCATCTGCAAAATTGAAAAGGTAGCCAGTTTCACTTGAAGTTTCAGACTCCATGACTGTGTTTGTCCCTAGAAAGTATAGAAAGCATTCCCATCTTAAGAATGCCATTTGTGGGGAAACATCTCCTAAAAGAATAACTTTAAACCTTGGTAGAAGTTTTTCATTAGAAGTTTCCTTATCTGTGAAATAAGGACACAGCTAGGGAGATTTATGAGATCGTTTTTAGCTTTATGAGTCCCAGTTTGTGTCTGACTAAATGAGAGAAGAATTGCAGCCCGTCAGTTGGGTGCCACAACTTTGTTTCCAAATGCAGGCTGACTCTACTCAAGTACATTGCCTTGGGTTAGGAATGGTTGGCCCATTGCTTTCCTTAGAAGTCCCTGCCAGAATTCCGAATCACCTCCTTTGGGACCTGTGAGAGCAGTGTTTTTCAGGCTTTTTCTGTAGCAGCTGAATTTTCATCAAAAGAATAAAGAATTAAAAGAAAACCTTTTTGTTACGTGTGGGCAGAAGCCATGTCATCAGTTAATGTATACCTTAGTATTAGCTGCATATAAAATGGAGGAATCCCGGAAGGTAGCATCCGGCAGGTTTAGAATAGAGTTGCTTTGGTTCAAGAGAGAGCGGAAAAAGACCTCATGGCCTATAGACTTTGAGCTTTCTCCATTCCTGACCTATGGCCCCACCTCCAACCCCAGAGTTCCCAGCAGACTTCATAAAACAACATTTCATATCCTCTGTGTGTGGCCAGGTAATAGAAAGTTGGATGACTATGGTAACTATAGTGGTGTATGACAGCTCAGTCTCTGAAGCTGGGAGCCTTAAATTTACCCTATCAGCATTTTTCCCCAGACTCCATGCTCCCTCCCCTACTCTCTGATTGCTGCCAAAGAAGTTTGGAAAACTCTGTGGCAGTCTGGAAGATCTTAGATCAGATCATCTCTTATCTAATCCAGGGGGATAAGTAACTGAATCAAACTTGAGAATTCATCAAGAACTTGTTACAGCTCCTATTCCTCATAACCTACACTTAACCAAAACTTACCTCAGATGAAATAGATAATCTGAATAGTCCTATAACTGTTCATAAAACTGGATTTATAGTTTAAAAACCTTCTAAAAAAGGAATATCCATACCCAGTTGGTTTCACTTTCTTAAATTCTTAACATTTAAAGAAGAAATGACACCAATTTAAGATAATCTCTTTGAGGAGAGGGAAAATATTCCAGCTTATTTTGAGGGCAGCATCAACCTGAAAGCAGTGATGGTATAAACATTTAATGTAAATTTTCCCTCTAAGCACCATATATTTTGATATGTTATATTTTCATTTTGTTCAATTAAAAATTTACTTCTACTTAAAACTTACCCTTTGACCAATAAATTATGTGGTCAAAGTGTATTGTATAATTTTCATGTATTTTGACATTTTCTCTTTCTGTTGATTTCTACCTTAATTTTGTTATGACCAAAAGGCATAGTTTATATTATTTCAGTTATTTTAAATTTATTAAAGGCTTATTCCTCACTGGATGATCTGTCTTGGTGAATGAATGTTTTATGTGTACTTTAAAAGAATGTTCTACTTTTGTTGGTTAGAATGTTAAAAATGTTTAATTGGTTGTTGGTCTTTTCTATTTATATGTATTACAGACAAAGGAATGTTGATGCTTTCAACCATAACTGTAGATTTACCTATTTTTCTTTTGAGTTCTGTCAGTTTTTGCTGTGTGTATATATTTTTAAGGTCAGTTGTTTTTCATGTCTTCTTTGCAAATTTACCCTTTTATTATTAGGCTACTTCCTTCATCCTTGGCAGTTTCCTTTGTTTTGAAGTCTGCTTTGTCTAAATATAGATAATACAGCATTTGCATGTTATACCTTTTTTTCATCCTTTTACTTTTAATCTATCTTTCTGTGTTATATTTCAAGTGAATTTTTGTTAGCGTGTAGTAAATTTATATTTATTTGTATGTTCTCATAGTCTCTGCCTTTAGTTCTTGTGTTTAGACCATTTGAATTTAATGTAATAACTGATATGTTTGGAATTTTATGCCTCTATTTCTTCCCTCTGTTTTTGTTCCTCTTGTATTCTGCCTTTTATTTGAATGTTTTGTAGTGTTTTATTTTAATCTCTTGTGTATCTCTTTGTACCTTTTTTTTCTTTTTAGTGCTTGCTTTGGGGATTACAGTATAAATACTTCACAGTCAACTTAGAATCACTTAGAATTTATATTTTTATCACTTTTAGTGAACTATAGAAACCTTACCAGTATATAGGTTCTCTTTGGGTGCCTTTTGCATAATACCCGATAGACAATATAATAATTTTTGCATTCAGTAAAGAGCTCTGGAAAAGTATGATGTTGCAATTTGCCATTTCTGTTGGTCTTCCATTTTTCCTAATGTTCCCAGTTTTCTTGTGGTATCATTTCCCTTTTGCTTAAAAAATTCCTTTAGCTATTACCTTGATAAGTCATCTGGCAGTGAATTATCTTAGTTTTCTTTCAGATGAGGATATCTGTATTTCACTTTTATTTCTGAAGGATATACTTGCTGGAATCTATAAAGATTCCTTTAGTACTTGACAGTATTGTGCCACTTCTTTTGTTCCTAAATGGTTTCTAGTGAGAAATTCATAGCCATTTAACATTTAGTGACCCATAGGTAATGCATCATTTTCCTTTTAACTGGTTTCAGGATTGTTTCATCTCTAGTTTTTAGCATGGATTTATTTGCATTTATTGTAGATGAGGTTCAGTATGCTTTTTGAGTTTGTAGGTTTATGGTCTTGTGAAATTCATGAAGTTTCATAAATTCTTCGTAAATTTATGAAACTTCATGAATTTCACTATGTTGTCAAATATTTTTCTTATACTACTGCATGATATGCTTTCTCCTCTCTGAGTCTTCCATGATACAAATAACAGACGTTCTGTTAATTGACCCCTGGGCCCCTGAGGCCCTGTTTGTTTTGAATCTTTTTTATTTTAGTTATTCAGATTGTTCTGACTTCTTTGATTGTATCTTCAGGTTCACTCTTATCCCCATGCTGCCATTGAGCCTGTCTAGTGAGTTTTTATTTTGTATTTCAGTTTGAAATTTTCCAACAATAGTTCCTTATTAAATCTTTTATTTTCTTGCTCAGATTTTCTCTTCTACCATAGTTTTCAAGATTGCTCATGATTGGTTGCTAGAACATTTTTATAATAACTGATTGAAAGCCTTGGTTAGTTCAGTCATCTGTGTCATCTTGGCCTTGGTGTCTGTTGATTATCTTTTCCCATGCTGAATAATTCTGAATTTTATCCAGGGCATTTTGAATATTATGAGACTCTGGAACTCATTTCAATACTATAGACAATGTTGATATTTTGTTTCAGCAGGCATTCAGCCTGGTTATGTTCAGACAGTAAGTTCCAACTCACCTGTGAGCTGTGGTCCCCATGTCAGACTTCACAGCAGCACCATTTGGATGTATCCTGTGTGTGTGCTCCACAGTGGGTAATCTTGGACTTAATCACTTTAGTTCTCAAATTATTTAGTAGGCTGTTGGTGCAAACCTGGGGGCTCAGAAACAATTTTGTGGTGTCTCTTCCTCAGGCTCCCCCCCTGCCACCCCCCCCTCCATGATCCTTCTAGTACTTTCCAGTGCTATAAGGCTTCTCCTTTTGGCCATTTAGCTAGAAATCTTCAGTTTTAGTTACTCTGTTATGCTGTGCGCTTCCACATTTGTGCGTACGTCCCCAAGGGCCAAGCATCTAGAGGGCAAGACACTAAAAACAGTGGGATTCAACACTACTTTCTTAGATTCACAACTCTGCTGAACCCAGAGAAAGGTTGTCCTCCCTCAGAGTTCTGGTCCCGCAGGCTCTCCTGGTTGCTGGCTGCTGGCTGCCACTGCAGGATTACTTTAGGGGCTGTCACTTGAGAAAACAGAGAATGAAAAAATGGGGGAATTTCCCCCTCTGAGTGTCATAGAGTTCTCTTTCCTGCTGCTCGAGCCAGAGCTACTGAGCATCTCTTGACTCTTCTCTCTTTCTCAGCACCTAGTGTCTGTTGATAGCATGTTGAAACCAGGCTTAGACATGTTGGTTTTCTCCAGTGGAATAGGAAATATGCTTCCAGTTAGGTGGTCTTTCACATTCTGGTCTTCCTTCCTAATCTGCCCACTTCTCTTTACATTTCAGAGTCCTTATATAGTTCTGTTCATTTTCTCTGGGTTTCAGAGTTGTGGGCTCTGGTTTGAGTGTGCTGACTTGTCACATCCTCAGCAGAACTGGAACTTTTCAGAGTTTGAATAGAGAGAACTGTGTGTGCCTTAACTGTCCCTTTCTTGGGACCCACACACACATTTTAGGTGGAAGGTAAGTTTAATACTGCCAATTAATAGCACTGTCTCCATCACCTGATGAAACAAAAACTTACTTTTTATTTTTTTTCTCTATAACATTTTTGCAGTTTTTTTTTTTTTTTTTTTTTTTTTTTAAGCCAATTGCTAGTTTTGACACCCCCCCCTCCCCCATATGGGGCTGGCCCCCTACTCGTTTGAGCCACAATAACATTTTTATTAATGTGAAATTTCCTTTTCAAAGGCAATAGTTATGCATATAGATCAAAGATATCTGAAATCTTTTTGGTCCAATTTAGAAACGAACCACAAAGCTACAGCTTTATGTAAATCTGAATCAAACAGGTACAATCTCTAATAAGTGGAAAGCTACTTCTTTAATGAAGAAGTCTTTCTTGTGCAAATTTTATAGTGCTTATGATTTAGATTTTGAATGTATGTGCTTATAATTTCTGTGGAATTGATTATTGTGATAATAGTTAAAACAGTTTAGTGGAGATTCTAGAGAAGAACAGGCTTGTATGAAAACTTGAACTAAAGTTGTACACACTTCCCTTAATTAGCTAATAGCTAAATGGTTAAAGGTGTTACCATTTAGCTATCGTGTTAGCATTACCAGGGTGGTGAATGATATTCAAAGACCTGTTGTTCAGGAGGGGTGGGGAGCAGGAAGCTCTATTGGTATAAACTGAGAATGGAATGTATTAGGGAGTGGGGGTTTGTCTTTTCCAGAAGCAGGGTGAGCAGCACAGTGGGAAGGTCTGGCTCCAGCTTGAGCCCACTCACAGGATGTCAGGGGGAAGTGTGACTAAGGTCATGGCCATACCACGTGGTAGGCCAGCTGGATCCAGAGCAGGGGCTGCTTTAGCCACACATCCTGAGTTTCCATGGTGTAATGCAGTGGGCTTGAAAGAAAGGGTGGATGCAGGATGCAGGCTGGGCGTGTGGAGTGGAATGTGTGGGTAGTAGTAAGTCTTAAGTGACAGTGGGTAGAGATTACAGCATTTCGTCTGCTTTTCCTTTGACACCTTTTAAAGATACAACCCACAGTTTTCATGGATTTATGCCAATGTCGCTAGAAGGATCTTGCAGTGGATTTTAAACCCTTTAGTGTAGTATTCATATGAACACTAGGAAAATTCTGTTTGGGTACCATTTATAACAAATATGGAGATTTAAAATTAGATCAAGAAGTTGAAATGCTGTTTATATGAAGCATTTTATTAGGGGATTAAAAAAAGTCCTTAAGTAATTTTAAGACCTTTCCAAATCTGAAAAGGATACATACATTTTTCTTAACTTTTCTTTAGAATGGGCTGTTCAGGATGTTTAGCAGGTTGGGTTTCAGAATTTTAGCAGCTTTATGGTGCTGTCAGCCAGTTTGACAGATTCAATTTGTACTTAGAGGAAATGAAATGTATTTTTAATTGCTAGAATGTATTGTACCTAAGTAACATGGGAGAGTATGTCATCTTTCAGCTGTGATTAATATTTGCTGATGATTTTTCAACTACGTGGCATGCTTAAACTCTGCCTCTACTTGGATAATTTCTAGTATTTACTGATTGTAGAGATGTAAAAGAATCTTAGATAATTAGTTTGGAATTCTTATCCATAATCCATTAAAACTTAAGATTTTAAGCTAAAATTTTTAATTTATTAATTTAAAAAGAAAAGTTGTAAGGCCTTAATAATCTTTTCCCTCCCTGAAAATATTTTAAAAAACCCCAAAGGAATGAGGAAAGAGATCTTCAGATTTCTGAGTAGTTTGAATTGAAGCCATTTGAGTTCAGAAATCACCATAGAAACTTAGGTGGGAAGCTTTAAGTACTGTGGGGTATACGAGTTGTTATTATTAGACATTGTCAAAGGTGCTGTGTTTTTAAAAAGACTCTGGTTGGCAAGAATTCATTGAAGCATAAAAAGCATTTCTTCAATGTGCTAAATACTTACTTAATACTTACTTCAGACATTCTACCTAAAAATTAGGAATTGCATTACTCCTATGGAAGGAAAAGATATATAAGGTAAAATTTTTAGCTAGGTTATTTTGAATTAGTAATATCATTCAAAATATGGAAGCTTAGCCTTTGAAATAAGGTGTCTGGAAGGGCATTGGTATTTGCTTCAGAAGCTTAACAGCGGAAAACAACTTTTCTTGAGCCCCCCTTATGTCCCCTCCTGCAAACAGGTTATCCATTCTGTTTATGGTTTCTTTTAATTTTCATAACCATTAATTGAAGCAAGTTTATAGATTTTGAAAGAAAATCAATTCATAGGTTAATGAGTTTTGTTTGTTATTGGGTGAAGTACGATAAGAAGGAGAGTGTACACAGATGGGTGTGCTGGGGGATTTAAAGCAGTGGTTCTTAACTGAGGGAGACTTCATCCCCCCCTACATTTTGCAATATCTGTTGACTTTTTTATTTTTATTTTTTGAGACAGAGTCTTACTCTTTGCCCAGGTTATAAGCTCATAGCAACCTCAAACTCCTGGGTTCAAGGATCCTTCTATCTTAGCCTTTCATGTGGCTGGAACTATAGGCACTCACAACAAGCCCAGCTAATTTTTCTATTTTTAGTAGAGATGGGTCTTATTCTTGCTGGGGCTGGTCTTGAACTTTTTTTTTTTTTTTTTTTTTCTCTTTGGCTTAAGCAATTCTTAAGCCTCCCAAGTATCTGGGACTACAGGCGCCTGCCACAATGCCTGGCTATTTGTTGTTGTTGTTGTTGTTGTCATTGTTGGTTAGCAGGCCTGGGCTAGGTTCTAACCCACCAGCCCTGGTGCATGTGGCTGGCGCCCTAACCACTGAGCTATGGGCGCCAAGCCTATATTCTTGAGCTCAAGGGATCCTCTCACCTCAGCCTTTAAGAGTGCTAGGATTACAGATGTGAGTCTAGCCATTGCAGACAGCTGGTTTTGATTGGGGAGGAGAAATGCTGCTGGCATCTAGTGGGTGGAGGCCAAGATTGTCACTGTATAACTTACATTGTATAAGAAAGCTACTCTTCCACCCACACTCTCTAGTAAAGTGTTCTGGTCCCAGATCGCAACAGTGCTGAGGTTGAACAACCAATGACTTAAAATTAACACAGAAAATAAATTATAATCTAAGTCCTCTCTTCCTCACTGAAATATACGGAAGGAATTTGAGTCTGATTCAGCTGTCCCTGCAAATAGCTATGTCTAAATATCATTTTTAGACATCTCAAAGAATAGAAACTATAGCTTATTCACAAAACTGTTTTAGATGTGGTTATCAGGGGTCCATTGTTTAAGTTTTCACGTTGAGGATATACTTCTCTTTCTTGAGCCTGAATTTTCTCATAGTATCAATTTGACCTTTTCCATTTCTACTTAAGCTCTCTCTGTCATGGTGGTAATAAGTAGGTGTGACCATTCTCTGTGAAATATGGTGTATAGATGCCACTGTGATATTGTCTCTGACTTTTAGATAGCATCAACCCAATAAGGAATGCTATGGTTTTTTAGTATTATTTAGATTGTTGTTAAACATAAAAAATAGCAGGGGAGGGCAAATACAGAATATAATGTACTATAAGGACCCTGTTTCATTAGCATCAAATGGCATTAATATGAGATCTTGTTAAGAAAACTTAGTTTTATTTTTTAACATTTAGATCGTGCCTCAAGATTTGAATTTGAATTGCAAGGTAGTGGTTTAGAGACCCTGTGCTCCCACCTGCTATCCCACTAGGTCCCTTTTCTACAGCATCCTAGTGGTCACAGATTTGTAAAAGGTAATAGAAATGTGTTATCTGGGGCAATACACTTAGGGTTATCACTGTTTTAAATGTCAGAACAGTAAAATCAATGAAGAGATGGGATGGTGCCTGGTACCTGAGAAGAAACCTGGAAATCAGAGAAAGGGAGGGTTTGTGAAGGATAGTACAATAAGGAAGAACATCAAACAAAGCAGCAATAGCTCCTTTAGCATGCCAGAATTACTTTTGAGCACCTAACTACTACGGAACATGTGTTTTATGCACTGGGGATGCAGCAGAGAGAGGCAAGGACCTTGCCTTGATACAGAGTTTATATTCTAGATCAGTGTTTTTCACTCTCTTTTCCTCATGGCACACTTAACATCATATTGAATAAAACAATAGTTAAAAAATATATACTTTGCTTTGAACGTCTTTCAAAATAATTAATGCTTTTTAAAAAATTTCACACACAACCTAAGATCTCACAACACACCTGTTGAAAATTGTGCTAGGTGGAGGAACCTCAATAGAGAGTAACTGATTATGGTAAGTGAATGAGGGGGATAAAGTTATAATGTGTTTTAAAAGGGTGGGTTGTGTTAGAGATGAGAGAAGGGATGGGATTTAGCTGAAACTGGAAGGACAGGTAGAGGGAACAGCAAATAGAAAGTTCTTGGCTGCTGAATTTATAAAATAAGACATTTTATAGCCGAGGGAGAAGATCAGGTATCTGCTTCTCAGCATTATGGCATGTGCTGTAGTTACCTGGGAAATGAATGATCTCTGCCCTCTTAAAATTCTATTTAAAGGGCAGCGCCTATGGCTCAGTGAGTAGGGCACTGGCCCCATATACCAAGGGTGGTGGGTTCAAACCTGGCCCTGGCCAAACTGCAACAAAAAATAGCCAGGCGTTGTGGCAGGCGCCCGTGGTCCCAGCTTCTGAAGAGGCTGAGGCAAGAGAATCGCCTAAGCCCAGGAATTAGAGGATGCTGCAAGCTGTGATGCTATGACACTCTACTGAGGGTGATAAAGTGAGATTCTGTCTCTTAAAAAAAAATTTATTTAAAAAGATACCACCATTTTGTCAACCAAAAAGATGTATGAGAGTACAAAATACCACTAACTGAGTTATATTCTCGATTAATAGACACTGAAGTTTAATATTAAAAATTATAAATTTCCCCCTATACTTTTTTTTTTTTTTTTAAGAGACAGAGTCTCACTTTATCACCCTCAGTAGAATGCCATAGCGTCATAGCTCACAGTAACCTCCCAACTCTTGGGCTTAGGCAATTCTCTTGCCTCATCCTCCCTAGTAGCTGGGGCTACAGGCACTCACCACAACGCCTGGCTATTTTTATGTTGCAGTTTGGCTGGGGTTGGGTTCAAACCCACCACCCTCAGTATATGGGGCCAGCGCCCTACGCACTGAGCCACAGGTGCTGCCCCAGAGGCCAACTTCTCAACTGAACACTGGATCCTTTCATTTGTTCCCTGATTGAGTCTCCTGTAATTATCCATGTGTCATCTATTCTCCCTCATCTCCCATATCTCCCTCCAGCTCATGTGCCATTTCTCTTGGAAAGAGTTGTCTCTATTTACTGCTTTGCATACCTCTCTCCTTATGCTCTGCAGTCCTCCCTTCAGTTAGGGTTTCTGTTCCCCTCCACATCCCAAACAACTCCCCGTCCAGCAAGACCACACAAGACACTTTCACATTTGAAATTCAGTGTTACATCTCTAGTCCTTATCTTATTCAGCCTGACACCAGGATTTGGTGCAGCGAGTTGTGCCCTCTTCTTTGAAGTCAATTTCTTCACTTTGCTTCCTTGGTGTTCTGCCTACCCAAAGGATGATGCTTGCCAGCCTCTTTTACTGATCCTCCTGGTATTGCCTGAACCTCTTCCATGTCCAAGTGCTTCAGTCTTCCTACTGCTTCCCTAACTGCTCTGACTCCCAAGGTTAAGTTATCTAATCCCTTGACTTTAAATGCCACTTAAACACTAATGATTTCATCTCAGAACTCTTTGCTCAATTCCAACTTTTTTTTCAACATATCTATTTGGATGTATAATTTGGAACCTCAAACCCAGCATGTCTGAAACTCAACTTTTCATTCTTTTCTCCACACCTACTCACCCCTGCCATACCCAGCCTACCCGATCTTGGCAAATGGTAGCACCATGTTTTTAGTTGCATGGGCCAGAAATCCTGGAGTTGCCATTGGCACTTCTTTTCCTTCCACCTAAGTAAGCAAATCTTGTCAACTTTTCTTTTAAAATATGTACGTGTATATTCAGAATCTGACCAGTTACCAATTTTTTTTTTTTTTTTTTTTGAGACAGTCTTTCTTTGTTGCCCTTAGTAAAGTGCCATGGCGTTATAGCTCTCAGCAACCTCAAACTCTTGGACTCAAGCCATCTTGCCTCAGCTTCCCGAGTAGCTGAGACTATAAGCGCCCACCACAACGCCCAGCTATGTTTAGAGACAGGGTCTCACACTAGCTCAGGCTGGTCTCAAACCCATGAGCTCAGGCACTCCACCTGCCTTGGCCTCCCAGAGTGGTGGGATTACAGGTATGAGTCACTGTGCCCGGCCCCAGTTACCAATGTTATTTCCACTGCTGCCACCTAGACCATACCACTGTCATCTCTCATCTGGATCAATTAACTGGGCACCCTGTTCCACCCTTGTCTTTGGATCATTCTGTTCTCCCAAGCTTCTTAGGGTTTTCTGTTTCAGAGTAAAGACCTTATAAAGTTGATAACCTGGAAAAGCCCTATGTGGATTTGCTTCCATATCCCTGGCTGACCTAATCAATCTTATCTTCTTCCTTCTCCTTTGCTCATTTTACTGTGGTGACACTGGCTTCTTTATAATCTTTATAACTGACTAGATACACTGTCAACATCAATGCTTTTGCACAAGTTCTTTTCTTTGTCTTGCCTTCTTGTTTTCTGCCTAGACCTTTATGGAATCTGCTTCCTTTCTTCTTTCAGATCTTTGTTAAAATGCCCACTTTATCAGAGAAGCCTTCTTTCACTGATCATCCTAAACAAAATAATGGTTGCCCCCACCCCTATCCCTACTGGTATTGCAGATTGCCAACCACGTTTGTCCTGCCTGAGCACTCATCACCAGCAGGAATATTATGTATTTATTTGATTGTATTTCCTTCCCCTCTAGACTAGAAGATCCATTAGGGCAGGAACTTTGTCTTTTTTTTTTTTTTCAGACAGTCTTTCTATGTCACCCTGGGTAGAGTGTCATGGTGTCACAGCTCATAGCAACCTCAAACTCTTGGGCTTAAGCAATTCTCTTGCCTTAGCCTCCCAAGTAGCTGGGACTACAGACGCCCGCCACACCTGGCTTTTTTTTTTTTTTTTTTTTGTCATAGTTGTCACTGTAGTTTGGGAGGCCCGGGCTGGATTTGAACCCACCAGCTCTGGTGTATGTGGCTGGCGCCCCAGCTGCTGAGCTATAAGTGCCAAACCATGAACTTTGTCTCCTCAACCTAGCACCTAGAAGTTAATGAGTGTCTAGAAGTTAGTACGTACTCAGTAAAAACTTTTGGAAAACTGAATAAATTCCTAAGCAAGGTGATAAGAAATAGGCTATTGGGAGTGGAAGGGTGAGTGTATGTGCCATTTGAGATGTTTTCAATAATATACGTATTAGAAAAAAAAATAAAAAAAGAAAACAAAAAAAAAAGATTATATGTATTAGAATAAAATTGTATTGGCATTGACATGAAATGTAATTCATTGTGTACACAGAAGGACATGAGAACAGTAGGGAATAAATTTAATATTAGTGAAGCAAATGTTCATCATTGGAGAAGTTAGAAGTACTTGAATCCATGTTGTTACTGAGTTACATGCAGAAGGTCTGCTAATCAATGCAGCTTGAAAGCAGAAAGTTAGCAAATTCCCCGGGACAAAGCAATGAGAAGCTCATTCAACTTATCACCCGACTATCTTTGAGGCATTGCATCATAGAGTTAATTGGCAAAGTTTTTTTCTTTCCAGTGGTACATAAAATAATGGAGTTTCTCAAAATCAACAGTTTCAGCTTGAATTAAATAGGGCAGGTCTCTTTTCTAGATCTTAGAAATGTGCGACTGGTTTGTAAACTGTAATTTTGCCATTTGTAGTTATTAGTTTACATTTCAGTTTCTAAGATAACAAATATTACTCTTGCATATGAATTAAACAAAGAAGGAAGATCTTGGCCAGGCATTTGTGTTATGGTTTCTCAGTTTCCTTAATGAATGTCTTTCTCCATCAGTAAGTAGAGAACTGGTGTCATTGGGACTAATTATCTAGTAGTGAATTTTGACTTTTGCTGTGAATAGTTTGAAGATAATTTTTTCAGACAGCTGCAAGTTTTGCTTTTCAATGTTTTTCTTTTGAAATAATTATAGGCTCCTAAGAAGTTACAAAAATAGTACAGAGAGGTCTCAAGTATCTTATCACCCAGCTTCTTCCCATGGTGATGTCTTCCATAACTACAGTGTAGCTACAGTTTTTGATAAATCATTTTGTTCTCTTCCAGTGACCTGCTATGTTAGGAATAGAGAGAACAGGCAGTTTTGTCATACTGTACAGCCAGCCAGCTCACTAGTTCACAGCAACCTCAAACTCGTGGGCTTAAGTGATCACCCTGCCTCAGCCTCCCCAGTGGCTTCCATACATTGATTTTCATGACTTAAGGGAAATCATCACTTCAGGTTAAAACATCTTTAGGAACTATTTGTGACCTAAAACTGACCAACAGAAGAACTATGTTGGTTTGTTTTTGCTTCAGCACAGCTTTCTATGAAAGAAATCATTTTAGAGTGATTTTAGACATTCCAGAAAATGCTTAAAATAGATCAATTTTGTAATTCTAGAATCATTTGGAGGGGACTTTAAGGTCAGCCACTCATTGGATAGATATGGTGACTTTACACTTGACACGTATCCCACATCCCTATTCCAGCTCTTCTTCTGCTTAGGAACTCAGTCCAGTTTCCAAGTGATAGGACTTTACTTACCCATACATCAGACAATGGATAGGTACTCCTGTGCTTTTCCTTCTGCCTTCTAATTAAAGACATTTAGATCTTCAATCCTGTAGTGGTTTTAACACCAGCACTCTATCCCTCATCCTGCTTGCTGCTTCTCCATAAGCTACAGTTTTGTGATAGCTTGGCCACATCCTGGAGAAGGGATAATGATGGATCAGGTAAATTAGGGGGTGATTTGAGAGGTAAATTACAGGAAAAATATGATAGAAAGGACTTGATATAAGATTAGAAAGTGGGCTGGGTGTGGTGCCTCACACCTGTAATCCTAGTACTCTGGGAGGCCGAGGCAGGAAGATTCCTTGAGCTTGGAAGTTGGAGACCAGCTTAAGCAAGAGCAAGACTATGCCCCTACTATTAGGTCATTTCAAAATTTTTATGAGTCTATTTTAAACTGTAATATCTCAGTGAATATTTATTCAATTTAATCAAAATAAGCACCATTTGAATCAGTGTACTTTTGCCAACGTAACACAAGTCGATTAATTCCGTTGGCATAAAAATTGGGTGCTCGGGATTCGATGAAGTCAACGAAGGCCGTTTTTGCTAGGTCCTGATTGGCAAAGGCTCTACCGGTGAGAAAGTTATCAAAGTGCTTGAAAAGATTGTAGTCGGTTGGCAAGAGGTCTGGGGAGTATGGTGGGTAGGGCAGAACTTCGACGCTCAATTCCTTTAATTTTCTGACAGTGATTTGTGAGACGTGCGGCCAGGCATTGTCATGGAGCAGGATCAGACCTCTTCTGTTGACCAGTGCTGGCTGCTGCTGACACAATTTTCAGTACATTTCATCAATTTCCTCACAATAGGACTCTGCTGTGATGGTTTGGCCTGGTTGCAGAAAGTTATAGTGAATCACATCAGCCGCTGACCACCATACAGTAACCATGATCTTTTTTTGGTGGGGTTTCGCCTTTGGGAAGTGTCTGGGTGGCTCATTGGTGTCCAACCACTGTCCTGAACATTTCCTATTGTCATAGAGAATCCACTTTTCATCACACATGACGATCCGATCCAAAAAAGGATTGTTTTGGTTGCGCAAAAGCAATGAAGAACAAACCTCGAAACGTGACAATTTCTGCCAATCATTTAAATCGTGGGGCACCCACTTTTTGAGCTTTTTGACCTTTCCAATGTGTTTTAAACCATCAAAAACTGCATGGGAGCTGACACCCAGTTCTTCCGCCATCCCACGCACCATTTGTGATGGGTCAGTCTCCACCAGGGTCCTCAAATCCTTGTCCTGGATTACTCTAGATCAACCACTTCGGGGCTCAGCTTCGAGGCTAAAATTTCCAGAACGAAATTTCACAAACCAACGTCAAACAGTGCGTTCATTAACATTATCATTTCCAAATGCCTGGTTAATTTTTCGGGCTGTTTTGGCAGCGCTTTGGTTCAATTTGAATTCATAGAGAAAAATTGGCCAAAAATTGTTTAATGACATCATATAGTAATAGGCTGAAAAGAATAAAAAAAAATTAAAAGTAGAAAAAAATGAACAGCATCAATGTATAGAATACAAAATTCTCCATCGATCAGTATATACCACAACACAGTAGAATAAATATTTATTGAGATATGGAGCTACAAAAACACA
>CAUYPK010060515.1:0-11524 GCA_963574355.1 Loris lydekkerianus | reverse complement strand
TGCAAGAAGTATTCAGACCAACACAATGGACTCCCAGCTAAGTAAAACCACCTAAAAATTAAAAGTAAAAGCCTAAAACCCATAATGCCCCACTTTATTGAAAAAAAAAAAAAAAAAAAAAAAAAAACAAGAGAATCCCACACAATAGGATGAATAGAAACCCACTCCACTTATCAATTATCTCAGTAAATGTGAATGGCTTGAACTCCCTACTGAAGAGACACAGCCTAGATGATTGAATAAAAAATATAAGCCAAGTATTTGCTGTCTTCAGAAAACATATCTAATCCCCAAGGACACATCAAGACTAAGGATGAAGGATTGGAAAACAATACTTCATGCAAATGGAAACTAAAAGAAAGCAATGTAGCGATTATCATCACAGATACCATTGACTTTAAAGCAACAAAAGAAAAAAAAAGACAAAGATGGTCATTATATACTGGTCAAAGAATAATTCAATAAGAAGACATATTAGTCCTAAATATTTGCACCCAACTTAGGCACTCCAGGATATATAAAGCAAACTCTACTTTATCTACAGAAAATGATAAATAATGACACTATAATAACTGAGGACTTCAACACACCACTGACAGAACTGGATAAATCCTCGAAGCAGAAATTAAACAAAGAAACTTTGGTCTTAAACATGACTCTAGAACAAATAGGCTTAACAGACATCTATATTTGACCCCAATACCACTGATAATACATTCTTCTCATCAGCTCATCGTTCATTCTCCAAGATCGATCATACCCCAGGTCACAAAACAAGCCTCAAGAAATTTTTAAAAATAAAAATAATACCATATAACTTTATAGGCCACAAGGGAATAAAAATAGAAATCTATTCCCATAGAATCACTCATCCCCACACAAAGTCATGGGGACTAACCAACTTACTACAACAGAATGATACAGGATCAAAGGAGGAAATAAATAGACTCCTTGAATGAAATGATAAAGAGGACACAAGTTATCAAAACCCATAAGATAGTGCAAAAGCGGGCAGCGCCTGTGGCTCAGTGAGTAGGGCACTGGCCCCATATATGGAGGGTGACGGGTTCAAACCCGGCCGCAGCCAAACTGCAACAAAAAAATAGCCAGGCGTTGTGGCAGATGCCTGTAGTCCCAGCTGTGGCAGGCTGAGGCAAGAGAATCACCTAAGTCCAAGAGCTGGAGGTTGCTATGAGCTGTGATGCCACAGCACTCTACCAAGGATAACAAATTTCCTAAGAGGGAAATTCATTGCCTTGAATGCCCATATTCAGAAATCAGAAAGAACACAAATCAACAATCTAATGAATCACCTCAAGAAACTAAAAAAAGAAGAGCCATCTATTCTCAAGCAAAAATCAAATCAGAACTAAATGAAACTGAGAACAGAAGAACTATTCAGAAGACTGGCGAAGAACGAAGTTCGTTCTTAGACAAGATCAACAAAAATCAATAAGCCTATTGATTTTCATTTCTGGTCAGACTAACCAGAAATGAAAAACTAAGATCTCTAAAAAACTCAATTAGAAGTGAAAATAAGGAAATAACAATAGATACCATGGAAATACAAAATGTCATCACTGAAAACTACAAAAATCTCTATGCCCAGAAATTTGAAACCGTGGAGGAAATGGACAAATTCCTGGAATCACGTTACCTCCCTAGACTCAACCAAGAAGAAACAGAGCTCCTAAACAAACCATTATCAAGCACCAAAGGTGAAACAACAATAAAAAAATCTCCCAACAACAAAAAAGATTCCCAGATGATTTTGACCAGAGATCTACAAAATGTTCAAAGAAGAGCCCATATGTATATTACAGAACCTCTTCCAAAACATTGAGAAGAAAGGAACCCTCTCCAACTCCTTCTATGAAGCAAATATCACCTTGATACCAAAGCCAAGAAAGGACATAAAAAAAGAAAACTACAGACCAATATTTTTAATGAATTTAGATACAAAAATACTCAATAAAATCTTAGCTAAAAAGAATTCAACTGCATATCAAAAAAATAATGTACCATGACCAGGTGGACCTCATTCCAGGTATGTAAGGCTGGTTCAACATATGCATATCTATAAATGTTATTCACCACATAAACTGAAGCAAAAACAAAAACCGTATGGTCTTCTCAAAAGATGTAGAAAAAGCATTTGACAGACTTCAGTACTCCTTTTTAATATATTTATGAAAGTTGGAATAGATGAGACATTCCTTAAATTGATAGAAGCCATCTACAACAAACTCACAGCCAACATCATTTTGAATGGGAAAAACTTGAAACCATTCCTGCTTCGAACTGGACCCAGACAAGGATGTTCACTATCACCACTACTATTCAACATACTGCTGGAAGTCCTAGCCAAAGACATCAGACAAGAAGAGGATATCAAGGGGACAGAGGTCAAATTATCACTCTTTGCTAATGATATGATCTTATACCCAAAAAACCCCAAGGACTCAACCAAGAGACTCCTAGAATTGATAAATAGATACAACAACATTCAGGATATAAAATCAATGTACACAAATCAGTACAGCCTTTATATATGCCAACAATAGCCAAGCTGGGAATAAAATCAAGGACACAATTCTCTTCACAGCATCAAAGAAAATGAAATACCTTCAAATATATTTAACAAAGCACGTGAAAGATCTCTATAGAGAGAAATACGAAATGCTGAGAAAAGAAATTGGGGCGATGTTAATAAAAGGAAGAACATACATAGTATCATGCTAATAGCTCAGAAGAATCAACATTGTTAAAATGTCTATCCTACCCAAAGTTATCTACAGACTCAATGCAATCCCCACTCAAATACCAACATCATATTTTGCAAATCCTGAAAAAACAGCTTTATGCTTTGTATGGAATCATAAGAAAGCATGAGTACCCAACACAATTCTATAAAATAAGAACAAATCTAGAAGCATCACTTTACCAGACTTCAGGCTATACTACAAGTCTATAGTGATTACAACAGCATGGCATTGGCATAAAAATAGAGACACAGACCTATAGCAGAGAAGAGAGTATCTAGAGATCAAACCAACTTCATACTGCCACCAACTCACAATGGATAAAAGATTTAAACTAAAAATATAAAACTATAAAAATTCTAGAAGAAAATATGGGGAAAACTCTTAATGATATCAGCCTAGGGAATGAATTTATAAAGACCCCAAAAGCAGCAACAACAAATCACAGTAACAACAAAAATAAATAAATGGGACCTGATCAGGTTAAAACACTTCTGCACAGGCAAGGACATAATCAATAAAGCAAAGACACAACCTACATTTACATGCTATACATCTGACAAAGGGCTAATAACCAGAATCTACAAAGAATTCAATACAAATAACAAAAGATCAAACAACTACTCCATTAAAAACTGGGCAAGAGACATAATCAGAAACTTTTCTTTTTTTTGAGACAGAGTCTCACTATGTCATCCTTGGTAGAGTGCTGTGATGTCACAGCTCACAGCAACTACAAACTCTTGGGCTTAAGCAATTCTCTTGCCTCAGCCTCCCGAGTAGCTGGGACTACAGGTGCCTGCCACAGTGCCCAGCTACTGTTTTTGTTGTAGTTGTCATTGTTGTTTGGCAGGCCCGGGCTGGGTTCTAACCCGCCAGCCCAGGTGTATGTGGCCAGCGCCCTGACTGCTGAGCAACAGGCATTGAGCCAATCAGAAGCTTTTCTCATGAGGACAGACTAATAGCCAATAAACACATAAAAACAAAAAAAAATATGCTCATTGTCCCTAATCATTAGAGAAATCTAAGTCAAAACCACACTGAGATATCCTTTAGCCCCGGTGCGAATGGCCCTATATTATAAGGTCCCAAAGCAACAGACGAATGGAGAGAGAAAGGAACACTCATACACTGTTGGAGGACCGCAAACAAATATAACCTCTATGGAAAGTAGTATGGGGATTCCTCCAAGAACTAAAAGTAGACTTACCACTTGATCCTGCAGTCCCATTAGTAAGTATTTACCCCCCCACCCCCCAAAAAGACATTTTCTCATAAAGACATTTGTATCCGAATGTTTATTATAGCACAATTCACAACTGCAAAAATGTGGAAAAACCCAATACTCTTGGGTTTTACTCATGTGCTCTTCAATACATGAATGTGTTAATAAATTGTGATATATGTATACCATGGAATACTGTTCAGCCATTAAAAAGATAAGAGATTTTGTATCTTTTGTGAAGTATCAAAAGAATGGAAAAACAACCACATGGTCTCAGTACTAAATTGGAACTAGTAAATTAACACATGTTCACATGAGAGAAAAAACTCGAAGAAATTCAAGGAAGGGTTAGAAGATGGGTAAATTCCCACCAAAAAGGTACACTGCATGGGTATACTGCACACTTCCCAGGTAAAAGACAAACCCACACAACTTGGACTTCAACCCTACAAAAGCAAACTACATAACCTAATCATATGTGCCCCCATATTTTTTTTTTTTTTTTTTGCGGTTTTTGGTCAGGGCTAAGTTTGAATCTGCCACCTCCAGCATATGGGGCCGGCGCCCTACCCCTTTGAGCCACAGGCGCCACCCTGTACCCCCATATTAATCTGAAATTTTTTTAAAAAAAGAATTCTAAATAAAAATGGGTGATATATAATATGACTGACAACTTAAAGAAAATACAAAAGATTTTAAATATTTCAAAATATGTTCAGGTTTACTTATAATGAAAGAGCAGCAACTATACTGACAAATTGTTTTCTTACCTATCAGACTGCCAAAAAGTTAGAAAATTTAGTAACACACTCTGTAGACAAGTATGTGAGGAAAATAACACTTTCACCCACTGATAGTAGAAATGAAAGTTCAAACAATCTCTCTAAGGCTATTTGTCAAAACCCATCAAAATCATAAATGCATATTTTTCATGTAGCAATTCTACTTCAAAGAAATTATCCTGGAAATATACTTCACATATGTATAAACTAAATATGTACAACATTTTTTATTACAGCATTATTTTATGTAAAGGTAGAAATTTAGAGGAAACTAAACATCCATCCATAGAAAGTTTGTTAAATAAATTATAGTACATCTATACAGTGCCATTAGTAATGAACAACAGTGAATGAAGAAGTCCTTGAAAGGGATTCCAAAATATATCAACTGACAAACAGGAAAAAGGGTAGTAAGGAATGCTAAGGTTTGTGTTGAAACACATGCACGCACGCACGCACACACAAACATATTTTTGCTAGTATATGTATTATGCATCTGTCTGAAAGAATACAAGAAAGGAGGTAAATATATGCTTCTATACATGTAGACTTTCAGGAAGAATATATAAGAAATATGTAAGAAATATGTAAGTATAAGTGAGCAACAGTGGGAAAAGAGGGTACACAGTATGCATAAACATTTAAAACACCCACCAAAATACAGGCAACCAACATTTAGAGTGATCAAATTTTTATGATTACTTTCTGAAACAAAGTGAAACCAGTATCAACCGCAAGTATAAGACCTGATACTCTGTACAATATTTTTTAAATGATAAATTTGAAATATAATAATTTTTACTGCTTGGCTATTGTTAGATGTTAAAAATAAAATGGAACAATGTTGATTATTTGTACTCTGTAATTTCAAAAAAGATGAATAAATAATAGCATCTCTTTTAATAAGAGCATTCCTTACTTAAGCAATTATCAGTAATTTTCTTATAGCCTCTTTCCAATGATTAAGGAGTAAAAAGAGAAAAGAAATTCTTCCTTTTTTTAACAGATATACATTATATGTTCATTACAGTAGCATATCTTTCAACTCAAAATTGTCACCTTGTGTATCACATAAATAGAATTATACCTTCCAAGTCCATGTACTATACTAGTTCATTAAAATTCTAGTAAAAGACAGAAGAGGCAAAGGAATCAGTTCAAACACATTGGCAATTAACAAGGCACTTTTCAGAAATGGCAAGAAAAGCGCTACCAAAAGATACTAATAGTACTAACTTTAAAATTTAAAAAAACAAAATATGCAGAGCAATTTTAACAAGCTACCTACGGCAACAACAGTTCTAATTACTACCTGCAAACTGAGGAATGAGGAAGAAACTCTTACGGCATTTCAGTAGAACTTACTGGTAGGAAAGAGAACGTATGTGAGAAGTGGTCTCAGAACACCTATACTTTACCTTCTTCTGAAGAACATTAACTTTCCGCTCCTTCACATCCAGCATGTCCTTGAGGTCATGTATCTCTCCAGCTTGTGTCCCCTTCTCCTCTGCCATATCTTGAATTTGTTTGGTCTTTTTATTTAGCATGGTTTCTTTTTCTTCCAAACGCAATCGGAGAGCATCCACCTACGAATGTTAAGATTTTAAAAGTGATTAATTACATTCTTTTCAAATAGATGTTATGAAGAGGTTATAAAGAGTTTTGGGCCCAGGATGAAGGAGGGAGGAGAGAGAGAGGGGAGGGGGGGGACATCAGATCGAGGGAGGACGAGGGAGGACGAATGGTGGGATCACACCTATGGTGCATAATGCAAGGGTACACATCGGATCTATTACCGTATATACTTGAGTATAAGCCGAGGTTTTTTGGCACAAAATTTGTGCCGAAAAGCCCAAACTTGGCACAAATTTTGTGCCGGAAAAACTCGGCTTATAGTCGAGTATATACAGTTAAGTATAGAGTATAAATGTCTTAACACAATAATTAAGTAAACGAGATGAGGTATATAATAACCAGTGTGATGTAAGCATTCCCTATTCTATATGAAATCAACACACTGTACCCCATAAATGCATTAATGTATACATGATCTTTGTGTTTACAATTTTTTTAAAAAGGAAAAGAAAAAAAAAGAATTTTGTCCTTTGTATACAAATAGTATAACCTAAAACTGTGTTTCTCAAAATTATGTGTATCACTGGTAGGGTTAAGAGAGACTGCCAGGCCCAGCAACCATTTCTAATTCAGCAGGGTTGGGGATCAAAATTAGTATTTCTAACAAGTTCCCAAGTGAAGTTACATTCTTTTAGAAAATCTAAAATTAGGGGGAAAAGAAACAAAATCAAAACACCAAAGCACAACATTTTGCTGTATCAGGTAATAATACAATCTAGCCATAGGCTATGGTGGTCTTAATGCACTTAGATGCATTACACAAGGCAAAAGCAAAGATCTACTTTTAGATGCCTAGACCAACCAGCTACAGTCTGGTATCTAGTTCCTTTTATCCCTGAAGTTTAACAGCTTTTGTTAGATAAGATAGTTAAGGATATTCATTTCAAAATCCATTCATTAAGCTTTTAGCACCCATGAATATTCACACATCATTTTTTGTTTGTTTGTTTTCTGCTTTTCTCCCAAGGACTAATAACTCATGAGATAGTTAAACATTTAATTATAGTAAATTAGGAAGATAGATTTCTTCCATCTAAGACAGTGCTGTTCAACAAGAATATGATTTGTCATATCAGTAAGCCACTTATAGAATTTTTTATAACCACATTTAAAAGTGAAAAAGAAACAGGTAAAGTTAACTTAAATAATACTTTTAAAACA
The DNA here is from genome assembly GCA_963574355.1 of Loris lydekkerianus. Lineage (NCBI taxonomy): Eukaryota > Metazoa > Chordata > Mammalia > Primates > Lorisidae > Loris > Loris lydekkerianus. The sequence continues at coordinate 3,959 of CAUYPK010060515.1, read as the reverse complement.
ATAGAGATGGGGATCTCACTCACACTGCTGCCCAAGCTAGAGTACAGTGAGTGGTACCTTCCAGGTCACTGTAACCTGGAACTCCAGGGCTCAAGCTATCCTCCTGCCTCAACCTCCGACATAGCTAGGACTACAGGTGTGCACCACTATTCCTGGCTAATTTTACTTATTTTTTTGTACAGACAGGCTTTTCTTGAACTCAGGGCTTCAAGCAATCCTCCCACCTCAGCCTCTTAGTGTGCTTGGATTATAAGTGTGATCCAGTGCACTTAGCCTTAAATAATATTTTAATCTAATATATCCTTTCAAGCATATAATCCATATTAAAAAACTATTAACATGCTATTTTACGTTCATGTTTTCATCCTAAGTCTTCAAAGTCCAATGTATATTTCACATTTACATTTCACACCTCAATTTGGGCTGGCCACATTTCAACTGCTTAATAGCCACATGACTGGTGCTGACCACAGTGGACAGTATAAATCTAAGAAATTAACTACATTTTTCTATAGAAACATCTCTTTAACTTGTGCTATATAACTTTTTCTTTATGACTATGAATTAACCCACATAGAAAAAAAGATAACAAATGTATACTAAATATATATACAATGAAATATAGACATTTTTACTACTTCAAAAAATTTTTAATAAAAATTAATTAGTGAAATTTAATTTTAAAAAAATGATAACATGATTAACGTTTCCTATTTAGAGCATATCAAACCCTCAGGAAGATCTAATATAGATCGAACATCCCAAATCCAAAAATCTGAAATCCAAAATGCTCCACAACCCAAAACTTTTTGAACACTGACATCATACTTAGAGGAAATGCTCATTGCAACATTCTGAATTTTTGGACTATGTATGTTCAACAAGTATAAGTACAATGTAAATATTCCACAATCTTAAAAATGTGAAATCTAAAATGCTTCTGGTTCCAAGCCTTTCAGGTAAGGCACACTCAATCTGTATCATATCTTCATTCAGATACAAGGTATCAGTGTGTGAAACAGTGCTCAGTAATTATGAAAAATTTCTTAGGAGACTAGTCTTATTTGAGACTGCTATAATCATACCACATCAGGTATTACAAATTATGTTGGACTATGCCAGAAAGGAAAAACATATTGCCATATTGCACTGTGCTAAACTCCGTTTCTGCCAAACAGTTCTATGCCACAAGTCTCACCAAGTCAAAAATAAGGGAAGCAATCTTCATCACAAGTTCAAAAATGAACTCAACACACACTTTGATTTCTAATTTATCTCTATTCTACTTTAATAAATGATACTTAATTAACTTCATGATAGTCTGGAAGGATCCACCTGCGAACTTTCAAATTCTGAAAATCTTTTTTCTGAATCACAAAACACTGTTCTTTTCTTTATCCTATACCAACTAAATCTACTCTTTGTTCACAGTATAACCTCTGACCTGTCACCTCTATCTTTTTCATATTCACCTCTATTCTGGTACTCTTCGCTTTTTCCCATAGCCTAAGTCATCATTTCAAATACAGTCTCACATTATCTCATTGTATTAAACACACCTTTTGGACTTTCTTCACTTCGATGTTAACAGTTTCCTTCATTATACCCTCAGACTTTTCAACCTTCCTGTATGTGAGGTCACATGCATTCTTATCAACCATACACAGGGGATCACCCTTATCAGTGGGAAATACATTACAAGACCACAGTGGATACCTGAAACTACAGATAGTATCAAACCATACACACACACACACACACACACTCTTAATGTTTTCTCCTTTACATACATACTATGATAAAGTTTAATTTATAAATTAGGCACAGTAAGAGATTAACAATAACTAATAATAAAATAGAACAATCTTAACAATATGCCAGCATCACTATTCTTACCCTCTGGAGACATTAGTAAGCAAAGTAAGGGTTACTGGAGCACAAGGACTGAGACACCAAGACAACTGATCTGATAACCAAGATGGCCACTGAACAGCTAAGAGGCAGGTATATACAGCATGGATATGCTGGACAAAGGGAGAATCCACATCCCAGGTGAGATGAAGTGAATGATGAGAGATTTCATCACACTGCTCAGAATAGTGCACAATTTAAAACTTATGAATTAGGCTGGGCACAGTGGCTTACGCCTGTAATCCCAGCACTCTGGGAGGCAAAAATGGGTAGATTGCCTGAGCTCAGGAGTTCGAGACCAGCCAGAGCAAGAGCGAGATCCTGTCTCTAAAAATAGCTGGGTGTTGTGGCACATGCCTCTCTGGCACAGCTACTCTGGAGGCTGAGGCAAGAAAAATCACATGAGCCCAAGAGTTTGAGGTTACTGTGAGCTATGATGCCATGGCACTCTGGGGCAACAAAGTAAGACCCTGTCTCAAAAAAAAAACCTTACAAATTGTTTATTTCTGAAATTTTCCATTTAATATTTTTAGACCATGGTAGACTAAAGTAACAAAAACTACAGGAAGTAAAACCACAGATAAGGGGCACTTCTTTAAACAATACATTAAAAATCCTCACAGTTCTAGCCTCAGTTGTCATATTTTCTTCCCCAGCATTCTCCCTGTGGAAAATTTCAGACTCTTCCATTGCTATGTGGAAAACTGGGACTTGGAAAAGGTGGTAGACCCAAGATCTGTAGCTACAAATGAGTGACAGAGCCTGGATTTAAGACTAACTGGTCTGTCTCCAGATTCTACACTCTTACCACTAATTCTCACTTATAACATGTAACACTACAAAGTAGCTAATATTATCTCTATTATAAAGATGATAAAACCAAGACTCAGAGGAGTTAATTTATACCATATTATAGAACTAGCAATTAAAAGGACTGGAATGCAAAGGGTAGATATAACTCAAAAGATTATAATCTTTTATCATATACCAAAGGATCTGAGCATAAAAGGAACAGAGGTAATACAGAGGAAGGCAAAGCTCTCTGCTGAACAACACATCAAAGGAGTCAGGAAAGGTTTCTGAAAGAAACAATGTCTAAATTGGGTTTTGAATGAGGAAGAGGACAGTATTAAATATAAAAGGGAAGGCACCTAAATGCCCATCAACCCATGAATGGATCAACAAACTGTGGTATATAAAAAGATGGAGACTTTACATCTTTTACATTTACCTGGATGGAGTTGAAATACCTTCTTCTTAGTAAAGTATCACAAGAATGGAAAAATAAGTATCCAATGTACTCCATACTAATATGAAAACAATATATAAATAATTACATGCTTATAAGGATAATAAAATACCATTATGGTCCAGTTCAGGGGTAGAGTAAGCAGTAGGGGGATGTTTGGCATAAGGAGGGAGGGCATGAGGCGGATCTCACCTACTGTGTACCTTGTGAGGGTGCATAACATGCCCCCTAAGTGAGAGGCTCTTCTGCAAATAAAACTTTACCCTGGAAGTGAGAACAATGGAACCTAAAAATTGTACCCTTATACTAATTTGAAAAAATAAAAAAATAGCTCTTTTCGAGGAAGACACGGTGGCAGGTTCCGCAGAGGCGTGTTGTGCTCACTTCTGCTCCTGACTACCACTGTTCACTCTCACCAAGGAACAAGTTGGTTAGGAAGCCACACTGCAGCCATGGCTTTTAAAGATACTAGGAAAACACGGGTGGAGCCAGAGGTGGCGATTCACGGAATTAGAATTACTTTCACCAGCTGCAATATAAAGTCCCTGGAAAAGGTGTGTGCTGACTTGATCAGAGGTGCAAAGGAGAAGAATCTTAAAGTGAAAGGACCAGTTCAGATGACTACCAAGACTTTGAGAATCACTACAAGAAAACTCCTTGTGGTGAAGGTTCTAAGACTTGGGATGGCTTCCAGATGAAAATCCACAAGCAACTCATTGACCTGCACAGCCCTTCTGAGATTGTTAAGCAGATTACCTCCATCAGTATTGAGCCAGGAGTTGAGGTTGAAGTCATCATT
>CAUYPK010060511.1:0-38668 GCA_963574355.1 Loris lydekkerianus | reverse complement strand
AAAGTATTTTATGACTATGGCGGTTGGAGGAACAGCAGTGATCACACGTCGTCTGCTGGGAAGAACTGGATTCTCGTTTCAGGTCACTGTCAGAAAAGCTAAGTTTGCTCTACAGTAGGGATCAGGAGATCTGATCCTGATTGCAGAACCGTCCCTGATTACAGAATCTTGGGTTGTGTTTCCTACTTCATCCTTCCAGACCATCCCAGAAGACCTGTAAGATTCCATCTGGGAAATCACTAGCAGTTCTTAGAAGGGAAAGAAGGAAGATTGTTGGTTGGAATAAGAACAGGGTTGAATGAGTTCCAGAAAACAGGGTTCTCAAACTCGTGGACAACAATCTGCAGAAGACAATTTCAAAAAGCCAACTAGAAGCAACATGCAGAGAAGATGAGAGGGGCTTCCTCCAGAAAGAGGACAGCTGCTCCGCAGCAGAAAAATCTTGAGCCAGCTCTCCCAGGAAGATGGGGGGGGGTCGCTCTGCAAAGACACCCCCCGCCTTCAGGATCTGTGAGGAAGACAAGAAAGAACAAAAAGACTCCTGGAAATGGAGATGGTGGCAGGACCAGCGAAGCAGCACATCAGCCTCCACGGAAGAAAAGGGCCCAAATGGATCCAACTGTTGAAAGTGAAGAAGCATTTAAGAATAGAATGGAAGTTAAAGATTGCTGAAGAATTAAAACCATGGCTTGTTGAGGACTGGGACTTGGTTACTAGGCAGAAGCAACTTTTCCAACTTCCTGCAAAGAACGTGAATGCAGTTTTTGAAGAGTATGCTAATTGTAAGCAGTTGCAGGGCAATGTTGATAATAAGGAATTTGCAGTTAACAAAATCATAGGAGGAATAAAAGAATATTTCAATGTGATGTTGGGCACTCAGCTGCTCTACAAGTTTGAGAGGCCCCAGAATGCTGAAATTCTCTTGGCTCACCCTGATGCACCAATGTCCCAGATTTATAGAGTGCCACACCTACTGAGATTATTTGTAAGAATCAGAGCAATGTTGGCTCTTGATGAGAAAAGCCTTGCATTGTTGTTGGGCTATTTGCATGATTTCCTAAATATCTGGCAAAGAATTCTGCATCTCTGTTTACTGCCAGTGATTACAAAGTGGCTTCTGCTGGGTACCACCACGAAGCCCTGTGAGAGTCTACTGACCACTCACTGTTTTGAGCCTGGTATCTGTAAACACTTTATGTTTTTAGTCCTTTTCTTGTATAACTGATGTTCTTTAAAATTGTTAATGTATAACAGGGCTTCTGTTTCTGTTTGTTTTCTGTTCTGTTTTAAACAGAAAATAAAAGGAGTGAAGCTCCTTTTTTTGTTTCAAAGTTGCTACCAGTGTATGCAGTAATTAGACAAAGATGAAACATTCAGTACAACATTTTATTGCCTAGCTGACAACATTGCTTGAATGCTGGTGATTCTATCCCTTTGACACTACCCAGTTTTCTACTATGTGTTAATGCTACGTGAAAAAAATTCCCTGATTCCTAGTGCCAAAGATTCGACTTGATGTATATACCCGAAAACCCATGCATTTCTTTTTTTATTTTCTTTTTTTATGATGCTTGAAGTAAAACAGCCCATCCTCTTCAAGTCCATTTATGTTGTTCTTTAGGCATTCTATCTTTGCTCAAAATGTTGAAGGATGGTGATTTGTTTCATGGTTTTTGTATTTGAGTCTAATGCATGTTCTAACATAATAGAGGCAATGCATTATTGTATAGCCATGGTTTTCTGGAGAAGTTGATATTTTAGGAATTATATTTCAGATCTTAAATAAAATGTTTCTATATTTCAAAAAAAAAAGTATTTTATAAACTTCATATTTATATTTCATTTCCTTTTCTGAATTTATGTATGTTTTTGGTTTGCTTTTCTTTTGAGACAGAGTCTCAAGCTATTGCCCTGGGTAGAGTGGCGTGTAGTCACAGCTCACAGAAACCTCAAACTTTTGGGCTCAAGTGATTCTCTTGCCTCAGCTTCACAAGTAGCTGGGACCACAGGCACCTGGCTATTTTTTGGTTACAGTTGTCACTGTTGTTTGGCGGGCCCGGGCTGGATTCAAATTTGCCAGCTCCCATGTCTGTGGCTGGCACCCTAAGCCAGTGAGCCTACAGGCACCAAGCCTGAATTTGTATTTTTAATTAAAAAACAAATCCCGGGCAGCACCTGTGGCTCAATGGAGTAGGGCGCCGGCGCCATATGCCAGAGGTGGCGGGTTCAAATCCAGCCCTGGCCAAAAACAAACAAACAAAAAATCCCAGTGGTATTATACTGACCTTGGTAAAATAAAAGTAAAATTTGTGGAGTAAAAAAGTAAAAAAAGAGTAAACTTATTCAGCTTGGCGCCCGTAGCACAGTGGTTATGGCACCAGCCACATACATAAAAGGTGGCAGATTCAAACCCAGCCCAGGCTTGCTAAACAACAATAACAATTGTAACAAAAAATAGCCGGGTGCTGTGGCCAGCGCCTGTTTTCCCAGCCTCTCAGGAGGCTGAGGCAAGAGAATCGCTTAAGCCCAAGAGTTTGAGTTTGCCGTAAGCTGTGATGTCTCGGCCCTGTAACAAGGGTGACATAATGAGACTCTGTCTCAAAAAAAAAAAAAAAAAAAAAAAAAAAAAAAATAGAAAAAAGAAATAAAGAAAAATAAAAGAGTCTCACTCTCAGCCAAAATCTCCAATGTGAATTCCTGCTTATGTAAAATTGGAGAGTAGATCAGGATCTCTTAGTCCATCAAAGGTTTCGAAACATTCTGAATCCCATTCTCAATCATGATCAAAATCCAGGTCAAGGTCAAAGAGGCATTCTCATAGATGATACACTTGCTCCAGATCCCACTTTCACTGTCATAGGAGACAATCTCTGAGGAGGTCATATACACCAGAATACTGGCAGCAAAGGAGCTGAAGTCATTCTCCAGTGTCTAAACAGAGAAGACATACAGGCAGCAGGGCAAATCCAGATCCAAACACATGTCTTGGAATGTTTGGCCTCAGTTTGTATACAACAGAGAGAGATCTTCGTGAAGCATTTTCTTAATATGGACCATTGAGTGGTGTCAATGTGGTTTATGATCAGCGAACTGGATGATCTCAAGGATTTGCTTTTGTGTACTTTGAGAAACTAGCTGATTCAAAAAAGGCTATGGAAAGGGTAAATGGAATGGAGCTGGATGGCAGAATTCATGTGGATTATTCTATCACTAAGAGAGTGCATACACCTACACCTGGCATCTACATGGACAGACGAAGTGATAGTGGTGGCAGTGGTGATGGTGGAGATGGCGACAGCATTAGAGGTGGTAGCAGACATTGGGATTCTTACTATGACAGAGGATATGATCATGAGTATGAGGGATATGAAGACTATGATTACCAGTACAGAAGAAGATCATCTTCTCCTTACTATAGGGGATACAGATCACAATCAAGATCTCGTTCCTACAGTCCAAGGTGCTATTGATAATGGAATGGTTGCAGTTAAGGACATTTTTTCTCTGTATTTTCTTTTTTCTGTCTTTTTTTGTGTGTGTGTAATTCTGGATTTTCCTATGCTTTCAATACTTCCTATTCCTTAAAAAGAGCCCTTAAAAAATCTTTGGTTTATTTGGCATCTACATTTTCAGTTGTGTTGCTATTTTTCACCCTTTTTATTATACTCTTAAAGATATAATTGTTGTCATTTTGAGCAGTTAAACATCTTGAGTAAAAAAGGAATCCTAGTGTCAAAAAAAAAAATTACTTTGGGAAAGTTAATTAACATGTGTCTAGGAGATGCTTTATTTGGATTGCATCTTGCTGGGGTTCTGAAACTATCTACTATCTGAATATCTGTATCTCTTGTAATGCTTGGGAAATTCTCCATAATATCTTGGAGTAGAGCATCTGTGCCTTTAGAACTATCCTCTTTTCCTTCAGGAAGTAATATAAGTCGGATGTTTGATATTGGAATGATCCCACAACTCTCTCAGGGAATGTTCTGTTCTTGTTTTCCATTTTTCTGCCTCTTTAACAGATCATTCAAAAGTCTTGTCTTCAGTTTCTGAGATCTTTTCTTCTGCCTGGACAACTGAGAGATTCTACTGTATTTTGAAGCTCCTCAAATACTTTTCACTTCCTTGAGATCTGCTATATCTTTTCTCATTATGTCCGTATCCTTGATGACTTTGTCTTTGAATTCATTAATTTCTTGAGACAACTTTTGAACTACTCTTTGGATTTCTATTTCCGTCTTTTCCTCTGATCTATTCATCTTATTTGCCATCCATATTCTGAATTCTATTTCCAACAATTCAGCCATTGGTCTATGAATGGCATTTTCTGTTGTGTCTCCTTTGTCATTCCTTGGGGGAGTTGATCTACTCTGATTATTCATGTGGCCAGAGTTCTTCCGCTGGTTCTTCCCCATGAGTATTTTCTGTAATTTGACAATTAAAACTGATAGGGTGAGATTGGATTGGAGGCCCCAGGAAGTGGAGTTAACCAGCCCTTTACCAATGAGCTAGGGCTTGTGGTTGTGGCTTTTCCTCTACAACCTTACAAAGATCCCTTTCAGAGCTGCAGACAGAGACTCTGAGGACCTGCTTAGTGAAATAGTGCAAGTTGGCTCTGTCTTGAGGTCAGCCACCCTCTACCCTATCCTAAAGAGTCATGGTATTAGACTGAAATCTCAGCTGGGGAGAGATACAAGCAACCATGGCCCCCCAACCCCCACCAGTGACAGCTGGTGGAGGAGAATCCCAACAACCACCTCTCAACCTCGGAGGATCCCCAGGTGAACAGCCCAAGTCAAGAGTTCTAATCAGATTGTCCAGGGAAGTACAATCACTGATCAACAGAGAGAGTTCAAAGAGTCTCCAGCGGCCCTATAATAGATACGCATAGGCAGTTTCATCTCACAAACCCAAGGGGATGAAACCTGAACCCCTCCAGTGAGCCACCAAGTCAGAAAAGATCACCCACTGCTCATCATCATGGCATGTCTCCCGCTCCTGTGTATCCCTCTTTTACCATGCTCCCAGCTTCCACACAAGTCACTGTTTCCACACTGCTGTCCAGTGGACCACACAATGCCCAGGCCTCTCAGGGAATTGCCAAACACTCTGGGGTCTGCAGGGGGCAGACCTTCAGACCACCAGGTGAAGTGAGAAGGGTAGATTGGGAGTTCAGAATTGTGGGAAAAATATTTGTTCAATTTTATGTTGGGCAGGATGATGCCTGGGCTCACAAGTGGAACCTCCCTGGAGAAGGAGGCTCAATGTTTAGCAGCTCTCTCCCATGGGTTAAAATGAGAGGTCTTTTATCCCTCCTTGCTTGCGGAGAGCCCACAGTGAGCCTCCTGTTTGGGGGAGGAGTCTGTCATCATCTTGGTGATGGGCTTTGTACCTGGAATTTGTTTTCTTGGATTGTCTTTCTTGGATTCGCAGCTTGCTTCAGCAGAGATGATGTGCACTTGTCTATCTTCTTTCTTAGCTCAGCTCTCCACCTTTGGCTTCACTGAGTCCACTTCTGTCCACTATCTCTGGACAGGGGCCTCTGGCGAAGGTTGCCTCTAGTCAGCCATCTTCCTCGAGATCCATTGTATTTGGTTTCTATAACAACCATAATCAATTGCCACAAACTTAGTGGCTTCAAACAACACCCATTTGTGATCTCATAATTCCATAACCCAGAATTCCAGGCAGGCTTGGCTGGGTTTCCTGCTTAGGCTCTCAAAAGCCAACAGTGAGGAATCATCTTCTCCCAAGTTCATAGAGTGTTCGCAGAATCCAGTTCCTTGTGGCAATAGGACTGAGACCCCCTCCCCGCAGTTGCTGGCTGTCTCTGCTTCCCTCATCTTCTGGCCAGCAACAACCTGACCCAATTCCTTCCCACACTTAAAGCTCCCTGACACAGAGAAAGTTCTCTGCTTTAAAAGGGACTTGTGTGATTAGAGAGGGATCACTGCCCTACCTTATGGTCATCTGTGCCATGTAGCATCACACCATCCTGGGCGATGGCTCACCTCACTCCCAGGTTCTGGGAATCAGGGTGTGGATACTTAGGGACCATCCTGGACATTCTGCCCATACCAGCAGTAACCATAGGGCCCACCACAGTGAGGTAGACATTTTATTGGAAAGAAAGTGAACTTGAGCAAGATGAAGTGAGCTCCTTGAGATGGCACCAGCCAGGGCATTAGGGTTGCAGGCAGTAAAAATTAATGTAACTTATTAAAGCAAAACAACAGCCTTCCCTCCTGGTCATCCAGACAAGACACTCCCCTGGCCTTCTCATGGTGGTCTTTTACCCCCCAGATGCTTGCTGTCTTTCATAACTTCTTAGCAAATCCAGAAAGTTCTGGCTGGCCTCTGGAGTAAAGGTGAGGCCTTAGTTCTCCAGGTGGATTAAATATGTTTTTCTTAGATTAAATTATCCCCACAGGGGGCATAAGTCACTGGTGGAATCAGATTAGCACACTACAGCCTGTGGGTCAAATCCAGCCCAATGTCTATTTTTATACAATCCACAAACTCAGAATAATTCTTACATTTTTAAATGGTTGGGGAAAACTCCAAAGGGGTAATATTTCATGACGCATGAAAATTTCATAAAATTAGAATACATGAGGCCTTATTGGAACAGAGCCATGTTCATTTGTTTATGTATGATCTGCCTCTGTGCTGCAGCAGCAGAGTTGAGCAGATCCAGCAATGACCATCCGGGCTTCAAAGCCTGAAAAATTCACTATCTGGGCCTTTACAACTTAAGTTTGCCAATCTCTGAGTTAAATGACAATTATCCTTAGGACTACTATGCTGGTCCTTGGTGGCCATAAATGTTGGCTTTGGGATGCCTCGTGTATTCTTTTTGTTATTTATTATTTATTTATTTATTTATTTGGGGTGGGGATGGGGTCTCACTATGTTCTCCAGGCAGGACTCAAACTCCTGGGCTCACGCAATCCTCCTGCCTCAGCTAACGTCTCCTGTGTTCTGAGCAGGATACTTGGCCTGGAGCAGGGGCAGAAATGGCTTTTCTCCCCTTTTATTCCTTGGGCCCTTCCAGCTCTCCAGTCAACCGTTCCCATATGATTCTGCCTATCTTCTGTTGGTTTGTGTTCTTGAAAAACATGTCTTTCCGAGTCTGGTTCCACCTGCCTCGGTGGCATGGCGCTGTGTGCATCACGCTGATCTCACCATTCCCACTCGACGCTGGTCCCGGCCCCAGCATGCATCGCCACTGCTCCTCCTGCTGCAGAGTCTCCCGTCCACTCCCCACAGGTGGCCTCTGATGTCACCACCAAGTTAGCAGCATTCTCACACATGGCACTGTATAGCCTGTGTGAGAACTTCCCCGGGAGAGGTTTTGCTGGGTCTTGGGGACGTGGGGTATATACTTAATTTGGCCAAGCAATGTCAGTGAGCCCCAATGTGTTCTTTGATATAATCCAGATCACCAAATTCTTTTGGCCTTATGATTTTTGCTTTTAAATTTTTGAGCAGTCCTCTGTCCCTAGATTACAAAGCTATTTGGTTGTCTGTTCTTCTGTCATTCATATTTTGGTCTTCACTCCAGCGTCCACCCTCTTGAGTGGTATAGACAGGAACCCAACTTGAGGTTTCTCCATGTGCCAGGGGAAGCTAGCTTTGGTCACATAGGATTAAAAGCCCAGTCAGACCCCTTACCAGCCTTCATCTTAGTTCAATCATTAGCCCAATAATTCCTTCAGGGGTGGGGAAACCATGGCAAGACCCTCACTTGTGACATACTACGTGTCTATAGGAATAATAGAGTCAAGTTCTAAGTTCAGACAATTGCAGTATAAGCAAGTTTCCCTTTTCACTGCATGAATGTAATAGTTAATAGAACTGGTGGTTTAAAAGCGAGAATTAAACTACTTGGGAGGCTGAGGCAGGAAGAATATTTGAGCTCAGGAGTTTGAGGTTGCTGTGAGCTCAGCTCAGGCCATGGTACTCTAGCCTGGAGCAGAGCGAGACTCTGTCTCAAGAAAACAAGGGAGAATTACACTTCTGGGTAAAATGACTTTTAACTATGAATTTAACTTTTGACCTACACTTTAGATCAGCACTGCCCAATAGAACTTTCTGCAATGATGGAAATACTTTCTGTCTGAGCTGTTCACATGTGGCTCCTGAGAGCTTGAATGTGGCTGATGAGGAGCCAAATGTTTAGTTTCATTTAATTTTAAGTCAATTTAAGTAGCCACATGTGACTGATGGCTGCCCATTGGACAGTGTAAGTGAAATTTCAAAACTGCAGGACTACCACTGCTACAATCCACACATGTATTTGAGGTCCTGGAAGGAAAGTGAGTATTGGAGAAGGCAGGTGCACAAGGAAGAAGCTGTGAGCAGAGGACGGGAGCTAATGCCTGCTGAGTGCCTACTGCATGCTAGGCTCACACATCCCTTATTTAACCTGACTCCCAACCCATGAACAGGGGTGATTCACTCCTGTTTCAAAGATGGGGAGCTGAGTCTCAGTTGAAGGTGCCCCTGACTGGCCCGGATTAAACAGATACAGCAAGATCCCCCATTCTGCAAGGCTGTGTAAGCCTGGAGGCTCCATGGGGAGGGGCTGGGATGGTAGCAGACCAGCTGGGCACTGGTGACAGGCAAGGATGCCACCCTTCCTAGAGCTTGGGCACAGTCCAGCTGAGTGACATAGCAGTCTCCAAGTCCAAATCCACAGCAGTAAGCACCTCATAGTCCCAGGGCAAGGCTGCCATAGCCAGTGGGAAGTGAGGCAGAAATTAGGGCAGGTGGCTGGAACAAGGCATCTCTGTGTGAGCAGTATCTTCCCACAGGTGTTCTAGAGATTTAGGGTGAAGAGGGTTTGTCTCAATGACTTGGGGGAGGGTGCTCCTGACTTGGGGTCCTGCCAGGGATACAAGCCTCTGAGCAGGTCCTGTATAACCAAGATTACCCTCACACCCCACACACTTCCACATGTTCAACTGGGCATTTGTGCTCTGAAAAACTTGTTTTCTCTGTAATTATCTGAGAAACTAGAGTCTATATATATCAATTTATATATATATATATATATAAAACAATCAGAGGTAGACTCTCTCATATATAATTGTGTATATTTATATATATATATTTATATATATATATATATGTACAATTTTTTACAGAGTTTTAACATACAAAGAATTTTCCAAGAACGGAATGCTGTGTGAGTTGAGGGGAGTTTATACTTTGTTTTGTCTGGAATCTTTTCTTTTCTTTTCTCTTCTCTTCTCTTCTCTTTTTTTGAGACAGGATCTCAAGCTGTTGCCCTGGGTAGAGTGCTGTGCTATCACAGCTCACAGCAACCTCAAACTCTTGGGCTGAAGCGATTCTCTTTCCTCAGCCTCCCAAGTAGCTGGGACTACAGGTGCCCACCACAACGCCTGGCTATTTTTTTTGTTGCAGTTGTCATTGTTGTTTTAGCTGGCCTGTGCCGGGTTTGAACCTGCCAGCCTCGGTGGATGTGGCTGATGCCCTACTCACTGACCTACAGGCACTGCCCTGTCTGGGATTTTCTAAGAGTTACTCATCATTTCATAACCACATCAAATAAAAACTGGACTTGTGGGGCTCAGCCAGCTGACAAGGAATGCCTGTGTCCACTGGCAGCTGTCAGGCTGTGGATGTGTCGGTCTGAATGTCCATCTGTCTTCTATTTATCTATCCATCTAGCTAGCTAGTTCAATATATTTCCTTAGCCCTTATTTCAAAATGTCAAATATAGGCTAGGCATGGTGGCTCATCCCGGTAATCCTAGAACTCTGGGAAGCCGAGGTGGGTGGATGGTTTGAGCTAAAGAGTCTGAGACCAGCCTGAGCAAGAGCAAAACCCCATCTCTACTAAAATAGAAAAACTGACACAGTGCCCTATACCTGGCATTTTGATTTTTTAAATTTTTTTTGAGACAGAGTCTCACTCTATCACCCTGGGTAGAGTGCCATGGCATTATAGCTCACAGCAACCTCAAACTCTTGGGCTTAAGCAATCCTCCTGCCTCATACTACCAAGTAGCTGGGCCTACAGGTGCCCACTACCATGCCTGGCAAGTTTTCTTTTCTATTTTTAGTAGAGACAGGATCTCACTCTTGCTCAGGTTGGTCTCAAACTCCTCAGCTCAAGCAATCCACCCACCTTGGCTTCCCAGAGTTCTAGGATTACCAGGATGAGCTCCCAGAGTGCTAGGATTATAGTCCTATGCCCCTATGCCTGGCTCAGTCTTTTTACTTAAATAAAAAGCAAGTTATAGCACTGTCATAAATGTGAAACTAAAATTGTTTTATGTGTTCATTATTTTTTAAGTACACATTCAAATAAATGCTTAACTGTTTAAAACACACACCCATCTATCCCTCTGCCACCTAAAATTGTCTCACATATCCATGGAGTCAGGAACTCCATCTACTTAGAAACAGCATGTTATTCTAATTTGCCCTCACAGGAGCCTGGCGCCCAGTGTTTACCCATGTTTATGGGGGAAATAAAATAGAGGCTCAGAGATGGAGAGAGGAGTGTGGAGGTCCCACAGCAAAGCCACGGTCCTGCAGGGTGGAACCTGGGCTTGATGACTCCTGAGACTGCTCTTTTTACATCCCAGAGCTGAGAGAGGGGCTGCCAGATACAGACCAGGAGCTGGGAGCCAGGAGCTGCCAGAGCAGGGGGAAGGGAAGAAAAGCAACATCTGGCCCCATCTGATTGTGTAAGCCACTGGGCTGGTGGCCAGCTGTGGTCACTGGCCTCCGGCAGGAGGAAAACATCAGAGGCTCACCCGGGGATCTGGGCGGCATGCAGATGTGGCCAGCTGGCGGGAACACCCAAACACATACGAGGACTCTGGGGTCTGTCAGGAAGTAAGGGCATCTGCCAGGGCCTGCCTGTGCCCCAAGCCGCCTGCGGTCATGAGGCGGCTGCTTTAGCAATGTCTGCGGGATGATAAGTGTCTCTGCAGCTCATGGAAGCCCCTCTCCTCATTCCCTTCATTGCCCCCAAAGGAGAGTGATCCAGGGGTGCTGCGTGGGGGGAAATAGGGGTCACAGGCCGGGAAAGCGTGGGGGAAAGCAGGTGGGCCCTTCACCATGCTCTTTCAATGTAGTTACCTCACGTTGTGGTTGGAACAGGTGCGTCTCTGACCCCCTAACACTTGTTAACCTCCCTTTTAAATAGAAAATAAACAGCCTTGGGTTCAAAAGCAGACAGAAAACCAGATCTAGCTAGAATTGATTAATTTTGTTTTGTTGTCATTTTATGTATTTGTAGGGTGTTATAGAAGGACTTTAGACAGACCGGCGTCCATAGCACAGTGGTTACGGCGCTGGCCACATGCACTGAGGGTGGCAGGTTCGAACCCAGCCCGGGTCAGCTAAACAACAATGACAACTGCAACAAAAAAAAATAGCCGGGTGTTGTGGCAGGCACCTGTAGTCCCAGCTACTTGGGAGGCTGAGGCAAGAGAATCACTTACGCCCAAGAGTTTAAGGTTGCTGTGAGCTGTGATGCCATGGCAGTCTACCAAAGGCAATGTAGTGAGACTCTACCAAAAAAAGAGAAAGAGAGAGAAAGGGAGGGAGGGAGAAAGAAAGAGAGAGAGAGAGAGAGAGAGAGAGAGAGAGAGAGAGAGAGAGAGAAAGGGAGGAAAGTGAGGAAAGAAAGGAAAGACACCAGCGGAGGCCTGGAGAGTTCTGCCCCCCAGTGTGAGCAGCCAGCATTTATAGGCCAAACTGCAAATAATGTGGAGAAATCACCTGATTGGCTATAGCTGCCTATTTGCCTATTGGGGTACAGTCTGATCAGTTGGCTGTCTAGGATTGGCTGAAGACTGGCTGTGATTGGCTGAAACCCAGCTATTTATTGAATTTTGTTTAGTACTAAATTAGGTTGCAGTCTGTTAACTAGGAACTTGGATGCAGAGATAGCTTCCGACTGTGGCCTCCTGATTACTGAAGTTAACAATGGGTGCTTTCTATTTATGGCAAAGGATGCTAATATTTTATTCCTGGCTATAATCTTTACTGTCAAAGAAAATATATATTAGTAAATGAATGGACAAATGGTTGACAGTACCTGTGGTCTGGGACAGTCTGCATTATTCTTTCACTTAGGGCTGACCCCTCTTTGAGGCCAATGGGGTTCTCTAGGGAAAAACTGATTGGAACTGGGGAGAGTGGAGCTGAGACCCAGCCCAGGTCCTGTGGCTCCAAACCTGGTTCTCCTTCCCCCTTATCCTTCCTCCAACAATCCAAGAGCAGGTTCCTAGGTGACAGGGGGAACCTGCGAGACTGACCCAGCCTCTGGGCTTGTCCCAGACTGACCTACCCTTGTTATTCTTCCCCTAAATTGCTGCCAATTGATTCATTCATTCATTGCCTCGTTCATTCATTTGACAAACCTTTATTGGGCCACTCAGTCCCTGTGCCGAACGCCCACAAGGAGATCCCCGTGAGGTGAGGGAGACACGTCATGATACCCCACGGGAGAGTATGTGAGCTCTGGGAACCCAGGACGGGGTGTCTTAGCCTGGATAGCTTGTAAGAAAAAGAAGCCAGTGTGGCTGTCAGTTCTGGAGGCTGGGAGGTCCTAGGGAGTGGCACTGGCAGCATCTGCTCAGCATCTGGTGAGGGGCTTCTTGGCCCATCATCCATGGTGGAAGGTGGAAGAGGGAGGGAGTGTGTGTGCACGAGAGAGAAAAATAGAGAGAGGGAGGATGGAGACCAAACTCAGGCTTTCCTCAGGAACACACTCCCTCAATGACTGACCCACTCCATGACAGTGGCTTTAATTGGCCCAATTCACCTCTTAACACCGCTGCAGCAGGGATTAAGCTTATAGAGCAGAGAGAAATGTGAATTTTATTTTGAAAGGGACTTAAAGACAAGTTTATGGCCCACACTTACTGGGAATTCCTTGTTCATGTTGCAATCCCTGATCTCCATCACAAATGGGGCTCCCCAAGTTCTCCAGGAGAGGGTAGGCACAGTGCGTATATAGCCCTGGACAATATAAGGGCATCACTGACCTGTTATTACTCAATCTCTGGTGGCTGGATGCCACTTGTCCCTCTAAGAAGTTGAGACAGTGGATCGCTTGGGGTTGCCTAACTAATTAGAATGTCAGAATCTCAGAGTTTATTATCAGAATTAACCAAATTGCTCCCTCACCTAAGATCAGCCATGGACCACCACCCAAGGAATCAAAAAAGCTATCGGGGGTGCCCATAGATCAGTGGTTAAGGCGCCAGCCACCTACACCGGAGCTGGTGGGTTCCAGCCTGGCCCGAGGCCTGCTAAAACCACAATGACAACTAGAACAAAAAAAAAAAAAAAAAAAAGCTGGGTCTTGTGCTGGGCACCTGTAGTCCCAGCTACTTGGGAGGCTGAGGCAAAAGAATCATTCAAGCCCAGGAATTTGAGGTTGCTGTGAGCTGTGATGCCACAGCACTCTACCAAGCAGCAACATAGTGAGACTCTGTCTCAGAAAAAAAAAAGAAACAGCTGGGGCGGCGCCTGTGGCTCAAAGGAGTAGGTGCCGGCCCTATATACTGGAGGTGGCAGGTTCAAACCTGGCCCCGGCCAAAAACTGCCAAATAAAAAAGAAAGAGAGAAAGAGCTATCAATCTGCCAAGTGGTCTGTGTTCAGGCTGGGTGAGGTTTCTCAAGTTGAGTCACATTAAGTCATAGTTTTCACCCTGTGGGTGCCCTTCTGTCAATTTCTTTTTTTTTTTTTTGGAGTTTTTGGCTAGGGCTGGGTTTGGACCCACCACCTCTGGCATATGGGCTGGCGCCCTACTCCTTTGGGCCACAGGCACCACCCTTGTCAATTTCCTTAAGTTTCAGTTTTGCAACATACTCCCCCCAGAATCCAAAGACTTTGATTTCCCAGAAGCTGCAATCTCATGAGGTTGTAGGTGTGTGTTGGAGAAAGGGAGTAAAGGGCCGGGAGGATTTTCCAGGCTCAGCCAGCTGGGGGTGGGGGCTGCTCACTGTGCTTTGGACTGTGGCCTTTACATACGTTCATCTGCGTGAAACACTCAGGACAGTGCCCAGCAAGCTCCATGTGGGTCTTGGATATGGTTATTATCATGTGTGAAGAGTCATGCACAGGAAGTTCTGGGTCTGCCCAAGGATCATCTCCGGGAACAAGGCTGGGTCAGATCTTGGAGGACCCTCTAGGCGATGATGATGAAGAGGAGGAGAAGGAGGAGGACATTGGGGTTCCTTCTGTTGGGCACAGGGAGCCACTGGAGCATTTTGAAATCTGACCTTTGCTCTTCTCAGCAGCCAGAGTGGAATGGGGTCCTTAGGGATAGAGTTGAGGTGGGATGGGGCAAGGGCACCTCTCCCCACCCGTAGTGCCCCCCTCAACAAAATAAACAAAATAGTATCTCTCTTCCTCAGGATATTTTCTTTGTAACCTCAGAAACTCCCTCATGGAGGGGCTGGGTTTTTAGGGGATCTGGGCTTCTCTGGCTGGCTGGGAGGGCCACAGAAGTCTCTGCAGCAGGGTCAGAGCTGTTTCAAGAACACGGTCATGGCAGCAAGTGATGATGCCTGGGGGTGCGAAGAGAGAGGAGAGACCTTGGATCCGCCAGTCAGGAGGGCAGCTCCACTTCTGGGAGTGAGAGGGTCACCCACAGCACTCAGCCTGCCCTGCAAGGCCACCACTGGCCCTTTACCTTTTACCCAGTCGCTGAGCCAAGAGATGGCAGAGGCAACTCCATCCTCTCCCCACAGCCAGCTCCAAGGAGCACATTCTTACATGAAACTCTCATTAAACCGCTGTGTGGTCCAGTCTCAGGGCTGATGGCTGTCAAATGTCTAGGTCCATAAAATTCTAACAAAGAATTTAGCAAAGCAGGGCACCCACTAATAGGTAAGTGGATAGTTGGATTTGTAGGCAGTCAACCCAGAAATACTATATGAACATGTTCTGTTAGATTGAAACATCTAAGTGGCTCTGTTATAGATCAAAAGTACTAAAATTTACCTGTTCCATAGCTCCCCAGATATCAACTATGTGATAAATAAAAGTAGGACAAATTTACCTCCCCAGATATCAACTATGTGATAAATAAAAGAAGGACATTCCAACTCAGCTTCTGTAACTCAGTGAATAGGTCACTGGCCACATACACCAAAAGGTGGAAGGTTCGAGCCCAGCCCAGGCCTGTTAAACAACAATGACAGCTGCAACCAAAAATAGCTGGGCATTGTAGTGGACACCTTTAGTCCCAGCTACTTGGGAGGCTGAAGTAAGAGAATCACTTAAGCCCAAGAGTTGGAGGTTGCTGTGAGCTGTGACACCATGGCACTCTATGGAGGGAGACATAGTGAGACTCTGTCTCAATAAATAAAATAAAATAAATAAAATAATAAAATAAAATAAAATAAAATAGTGGGACATTTCAAGGCCTATCTGAGTCGTGCCAGCCAGGTGAAAAAACAGAGTGGACGGGGGATGAGGTCAGGTCCTAGAGGTGGTAGGCCCAGATTCAAATCCCACTCTCTCCAGCCACCTGGCAACTCTTTTTCCTCCCCTGAAAGATGCCAGCCCCCTAAGTCCAGGGGTGAGTGTTACCCCACACAGCACACCAGGCCCGGTGAGAGTCGGGATGCCCAGCCAGGACTACTCGGTCCTTTCCCCGTCTTTCAGCCCATTCCTTCCTGCTGAGTGCTCCACTTTGGTCATGCAGCACCCCTTTCCTTGAACACGCCCGCTGCTTTTTGTCCCCCATCAAGTCTCTTGCATTCTGCTCACGCCCAAGTTCCACCTCCTGTAGTCTGCCTCCCCCGCCCATTGCAGCCTTAGCACCTCCTTGTCTGTGGGAGGGAGTGGCCTGGATCCAGTGGACAAGGCCCTGAGGAGCGAGCACTTGTCTGCACTCCCTACCTGAGGGCCCGGGATGTCACCGCAAGGCAGCCCACTGGATGTGGTGACTTGCAGCTCCTTCTCCCCTCTTCGTCCCTCCCACCTCCTCTGCCCACCTGCACATACACCCCTGGGCATAAGGGGGCCACAAAACAGCATCTGTGCAACAGCCCTTTGCCGAGCAGCCTCGCTGTGGGAGCCCTGGGCCAGGTGCCAGGCTGGGAACTGAGTGGTGGGTCAGGTGCTGGGCACCCACCTGTGACCTCCCGGTGGCCAAACTCAATGACTACTCTTTGGATGGTTAAGGGGGTGATGGTATTTTTCTCTGAGGCGAGGAAGAAGCACAGATGGAGGAAGGCAGGGATGAGTCCGGGTGGGATGGGAGGCTCTGAGAAGCCTGTGGCTCATCCAGGCAGTGATGCTGAGGCAGGAGTTACGCTGGAGGCTGGATCTGAGGCCCAGACTCAGAGGCACAGCCAGAGCTGGAGACGTGGACTCTTAAAGCCATGGCCAGGCCCCTGCAAGTGCATACAAAGAGAGGAGGTCCCGGATGGAGTCCTGGAGCACATGACTGTGGGTCGGGATGAAGAGGAGACACTGGCAAAGTGGACAAGGCGTGCCCAGGGGCTCCAGAGGGCAGGCTGTCCTGGAGGCCAGGGCAGAAGCCATCAGTGGGGGAGTCATTTAGCATCCAATGCTTTGTCTACAAGCCAAGTTAAGATGCCCAGAGACACAGCCCCTGGATCTGGCAGCATCACAGTCGGGGGTGACCCTTTGAAGAAGTTGTGCTGTCAAGTCGAGCAGCACGGGATGGCAGCTCGGGAAGCCACATGTCAGAAGGTGGTGTGGTTTATTTGCTTGCTTTAAAGTGGTGTCGCAGCACATTTGTGTGGTTGGGAGGCTGACCTGCAGAGTGATGCCGCAGAGAGGTCACGGAGGAGCAGCCGGCACGTGACCAGACCTGCACCACCCGGGTCTCTAAAGGAAGCTCTTAGTTCTGCTTCTTTGCAGCCACATTTCGCTTCTTGGAAAATTCCAAAGTATGTCCTAATCCATCCTGCTCTCCACATGGCTCTGCTCTCAGTGGCTTCCTTTTCTTAACTTCGCTGCTTGTGGCCTGGAGTCACCTAATGAGGATGGCAGCTGGGTTACCGCAGAGCTCACTTTACAGGCCTCCCACATCCGCGTTTCTCTGTGCAGCCTGGGCAGGTCCTCTAGCGCTCTGTGCCTCAGTTTCCTCTGTAAAGTGTGGATGATGACCTCACCTCCCACACAGACTCACTGTGAGGAAGACATTTCAAGGGCTGCGCACCCACACAGGTGGGAGCAGGTGGGAGGCAGTATGTTCCAGTGTACCCTAGACAGCTGAACTAGGAAACTTTAAGTAGGCCTGTTCCTCCCTCTAATTTTGCTTTTGATGCCCTTAACTATCTTAGGGAGAAGAAGAAAGATCATCTCATAGGGAATACTTTTGGCCATTTATTCTTTTGTTTTCTTAATTTTTTTTTTTTTTAAGACAGAGCCTCAAGCTGTCGTCCTGGGTAGAGTGCTGTGACATCACAGCTCACAGCGACCTCCAACTCCTGGGCACAAGCAATTCTCCTGCCTCAGCCTCCCAAGTAGCTGGGACCACAGGTGCGTGCCACAATGCCTGGCTATTCTTTGGTTGCAGCCGTTATTGTTGTTTGGCAGGCTGGGGCTGGATTCGAACCCCACAGCTCCTGTGTATGTGGCTGGCGCCTTAGCGGCTTGAGCCACAGGCGCTGAGCCACTTTTGTTTTCTTAATGAAAAGCAAGCTTGAGGCCAGCACAGTGGCTCTCATCTATAATCACAGCACTGTGGGAGGCAGAGGCAGGAGGATCTCTTGAACTCAGGAGTTTGAGACCATCCTGAGGAAGAGCGAGACCCCATCTCTACTAAAAGAAAAATTAGCCGGGCATAGTGGCAGGCACCTGTAGTCCCAGGTGCTCAGAGGCTGAGGCAGGGAGAATTGCTTGAGCCCAGGATCTTGAGGTTGCTGTGAGCTAGGATGACGCCCTGGCACTCTAGCCTGGGCTACAGAGTGAAACTCTGTCTCAAAAAATATCCATATATAATCTTCATAACAGAATTGTAATGCTCTCACTCTTGGACCAAACGTGGTCTAAAAAAAACTGGGTGGGAACACAATGGCACATCCTTAACTTTATGGGTTTTAAAGATTTTTCCAGCTTAAACATGACAAGGGTCCCATTTGCAAAAATATTCACACCATTCCTTCATTTTTCTAAAGGCTTTTCCTAGAAGGCATCTTCTAGGTCTCCAGGCCTAACCTTATCCTATCGCTATCTCCAAGTCTGCCACATCCCCTCATCTGCAGTTCTGCCTTTGATTCAAGCAGTTCCCCAGGGTCTGCTTTTTCAAGATACACAGTTTCATTCTGCGGCTTGGAGGGCAGACCAAGGGACAAAGTGTGCCGCAGAGATGGGAGAGGGACGGATGCTGGTGTAAGGTGGGGGTTCAGGGTGGGGGATCAAACTAGTTCAATAAGTGACCGGTTCCTTAGTATTTTCATGTGACAGATTTTTCTTTCTTTCCTGCTCTTGTAACTGCAGGGACAGGAAAATGAACATTCAAAAAGTGAAGCGCATGGAATATGTCAAGTCAAGGGACTGATGGGGGGATTTGGAGGTTCTTCAAAGCCCAATGAGATGCTTCAGTTAAAGGCTTAAGGAATAAAAATATGCAATTAAAAGTAGCTGAAACAGCTGAGTGCGGTGGCTCATACCTGTAATGCCAGAACTCTGGGAGGACGAGGCGGGTGGATTGCTTCAGCTCACGAGTTTGATACCAGCCTAAGCAAGAGCAAGACCCCATCTCTAAAAAAAAAAAAATAATCACTAGTCAGGTGTTGTGGTGGGCACCTGTGGTCCCAGCTACTCAGGAGGCAGAGGCAAGAGGATTGCTTGAGCCCAAGAGTTTGAGGTTGCTGTGAGTTGTGATGCCTCAGCACTCTACTGGGGGCAAGAAAGTGAGACTCTGTCTCAAAAAAAAAAAAAAAAAAAGTAGCTGAAACAATAAAGACTTTTTAAAAAATCTCATCCATAATAAGAAACCCAGAGGCGGGTGGCTCCAGGACTGCTTAACTCAGCAGCTAAAAGGTATCAGGGTGGCTGGCATAGTGGTGCACAACTATAATCCTAGCACTTTAGGGGGCCAAGGCAGAAGGCTCACTTGAGACCAGGCATTTGAGACCAGCCTGGGCAATGTAGTGAGACCTGATCTTTACAAAAAGTAGAAAAACTAGCTGGACATGATAGCATGTACCAGTAGTCCCATCTACTCACAAGGCTGAGGCAGGAGTATTGCTTGAGCCCAAGAGTTTGAGGTTGTAATGAGCTATGATGCCACAGAACTCCAGCAACAGAGCAAGACCCAGCCTCAAAAAGGAAAAAATTGTTAGGGTTCTTGCTCAACTATTCAGGAATTCAGACATTTCCTCATGGTTACAGAATGGCTGCAGTAGCTCCAAACATTCCATCATCACACAACAATGCCCAAAGGCCAGAAGGAAGGGGCATTTCCTTTCCCAGGCCTCTTATTGTGAGGATGAACATCTGTTCCAAAGGTTCTGAAGATTTCATCTTGAGTCCCATTGGCTAAAATTGGATTATATGCCCATGCCCTAGCTGCAAGGGAGGCTGAGAACATGAATATCTGGCACTTTCCTGGACTGTGAGAGATGGACTCTTCCAAGTTGATAGCGGCTGGGTGAGCTATGCCGAATGAGAAGTGGAAGAGAGTGACCACACCCCTCCTCCTCAACACCTGTGTTTCTCCCACTGCTGCAGGTCAGGGGACTCCCAGCTTCCAACCCCCACACGAGCCAGCCCAGAGCCAGGAGACAAAAGTGGCAAACCTGAGGACACTGGGACCGGAGACCCAGGCCCCACTACAGAGGGAGCCTGGCAATCAGATAGCAGCTGGGGGAGCAGAGCCCTGGATGAAGGTTTGTTCCCATGTGCCCAGTCTTGCTGTCAGGCTCACACTTGATCTGGCTGCACTCAACCCCTGCTCTCAGAGGCCTGTCTGCATTGATGCTGCCATCCAGCCTCCAGACAGAGCCCCATGCCCCCTGGCTGCCCAAGCTGGCTGCCTCAAGCCTACAAAAGCCCTTTCCCCCATCGCCTTAAGAACCTGGACCTGGCCAGGCGTGGTGGCTCACACCTGTAATCCCAGGACCTTAGGAGGCAAAGGTAGGAGGATTGCTTGAGTCTAGGAATTCAAGATCAGCCTGGGCAACAGAGCACAACCCTGTTTCTACCAAATAATTTAAAAATTAGCGAAATGTGATGGCTTGCACCTGTTGTCCCAACTACTTGGGAGGTTGAGGTAGAAGGATCTCGAGCCCAGGAGTTTGAGGCCAGCCTGGGCAACTGAGAAAGATCCTGTGACTGCAAAAAAGTTAAAACTTAGCCAGGCATGGTGGCTCACCTATGGTCCCAGCCTGAGATGTGAGGATCCCTTGAGCCTGGAGTTCAACACTCCAATGAGATAGGATGACACCACTGCTCTACATACAGCCTGGACAAACAGAGCAAGACCTCGCCTCAAAAAATTTTTATAGAGCTTGTACCTGAAGAATCTGGTGGGGGTGAAGCCTTCATGAAAGGAAGGGACTGTCTCCCTGGGAGGCTACAAAAGCTGGTTGAGACGGTGCCTGGTGCCCACCCGGCTCGGCTGCGGCGGGTGCTGGGCCTCTACCACTTACATCCATGCTCAAAGGCATCTCTCCCAGTCCCCACATAAAGTCCTGGGGCTGATCATTCCCAGGCCAGTCACACTGAGGAGTGTGAGCAGTAGCAGATGTGATGGCCTCACCTCACAGGAGGAAAGGACGTGGGGAGCAGCTTCTGGAGGAGGAAGGGGATGCTGGCACCGGAGCCCCTCCCCTCTGCCCACTCACGCCCCCCTGGGAAGAGATGTTGGGGTCCCCACCCTTGTCCTGTGTCCCTGCATTTGTGCTTCTCCAACAGCGGATGAGCAGCTGTTCCGCTCCGTGGAGGGCCAGGCCGCCTCTGATGAGGAAGAGGAGGAGGAGAAGTGGCAAGAGGAGCAGAGGCCACCAGCCGAGGCCGAGCCACTGCGGGCACAGCTCTCCAGCTGCAGGAGCGGGTAGGTTGTGGGAAGCCGGATCCTGAGCTGCCCACAGTGGGCCTTGGGCTCTCAGAAGCTGTCCCAGGAAGCCTGGAGCACCTGGGAGTCTGGCTGGCCTGGCTGGGTCCCCTCCCAGCCCCTCTGAAGCTCTGTCCCCTAAAATGGAGGCGATAGGGCCTCCCCCAGAATGCATGACAATGAAGTGAGGTCATCTTCAAGGGTACAGCCTGTGACAGGCTTTAATTCCCATTGGTTCTCTGTCCCCAAGACATGCTCCAGAGCTCTCGAGTTACTCCCAGGAATTAGGGTTACCCTCACACCCTGACCCTTTCCCAATCCAGTGCTCCTTGGGCACACTGCTGCCAGCACCTCCTCCAGCTTACCCCTAGGCTGGCGCTTTCTTATCTACTCTCTTGTGTAAACCTCACAACCACCCTAGAGGGGACCAAGGACAGGACCAGGAAGGCCGAGATACCTCAGATGAGTCCCCTGAGGCTTATCTGAGCCTCAGTCTCCTCATATCTAAGATGGGGTGGTAACACCTGTCTGGCAGAGGCTGTATGAGTCTTTAGTAAGAATGTGAAATGCCTGGTGCACAGTAGTAGGTAGGTACCATTGGGAGGGTGACATTTACTTTTTTTTAATTGTTGAGGGTACAATAAGCCAGGTTACACTGATTGCATTTGTTAGGTAAAGTCCCTCTTGCAATCATGTCTTGCCCCCAGAAGGTGTGGCACACACCAAGGCCTCACCCCACTCCCTCCTTCCCTCTCTCTGCTTTTCCTTCCCCCCCCCCCCACCAGACATTTACTTTTATTATCACATTATAAAGTCCTTTAGATTTCCAGGGGGTATTAGCACCAATTCTTCACATGCATTCATTAAGCATCTACTATATGCCAGGCAAATTTTGAGGCACTGGGGAAATGGCAATAAAGCAGACAGTGGCTGTCCTCTCTTAGATCCTCTATTCTAGTGAACGTGACAAGTGTGAGGAAGAGGGATAACGTAGGGAAGGGACGAGCAGGGGCAGGGACATGCCGGAAGCCCTCTCACAGAAGGTGCTATTTGAGCAGAGACCTGAAGGAAACAGGAGCGGTGCAGATGCTGGGGGACTGGGGGGACAGCATTCCAAGGGGCAGGAAGAGCAAGTACAGAGGCCCTTGGGTGATGGAGGGACAGGGAGGAGGCTCCTGTGACTAGAGTTGGCGGAGGGGAAGTCAGAGAGGTCACAGCACAGATCAGATGAGACCTCTGGCTTTTCCTCTCTGCGAGAGGGGGCACCACGGGAGGGTGCTGTGCAGGCAGATGCCATGGCCTGGCTGTGCTCTTGGGAAGCCGACTAGGTAAGGACACTCTCTGTGGTGGGAAGCAGCAGACCCCCACAGTGTTGGCACTCTCCTTTGCTGCAGGTGTGATGACCAGACAGCCAAGAGGCTCCTGACTTGCTTCCACCACTTTGGAGGTGCCGACCACGCCCACACCCTGGGGGAGCTGGAGGCCCGAGTGGCCATGCTGGTGAAGCAGCTGGGGACCCAGGGCTGCAGTGGTGGGAAGCCTCTGGGGACGCAGGGAGAGGAGGTCAGCAGGGCTGATGCTCACAACCATGAGGGCCTGAGAGAGCACAGCCAGGTCCTGTGGCCCATTCACAGACTCAGAGAGACCTGATGTCCTGTGATTAGATTTAATGAGAAAGCTTTTGATTGCAAGTGAAAGGATCCCGGCTCAGATCAGCTTGAGTGCAAAACAGGAACCCACTGGAACTCGGAGGGAGAAAGACGGGTGCTCTGAGCTTTGGGCACAGCAAGTCCGGGGACTTGAGCCCAACTGTCTCCCCACCTGCTCTGAGTTCCTCTGGGTGGGGCCTCACCTTCCCCCACTGCAGAGGTGCTCAGTCCACAAGCCAGGGGAGGGGAAGGTAGGACCATGCATCAGCCCAGCTAGGTGACACCGAGGGAAAATGGCTCTCCTAGGACACTCAGTCTCAGGGAGGGATCCAGATGGCCTTGGTCATGTGCCATCCCCGGCAGCCAACTCTGTCATGGGGGCAGGTCCAGTGAATGGTGTCTCCACTAAAGTCAGATGAAGCGGAGGCAGGGCCGTTTCCTACAGGACAGAACAGCAACAACAGATGATGGGGGACTGGACACGGCAGCCGCCCTCTCCATTTCAGTGACACCACTTAGCACATCTCACGGGGGCTTCTCAAGCCCACTGCAGCCACGTGTGCAATGCTACCCAAGGCTGGCACTTCCCCAATCCCTAGCCCACTGCAGATTGGCAAATGGATATAAGATACTTTTATATTTATGTATCTGAAATTCTGGGGGAGGAAAGGGTCTCTACTGTTCTTTTACATATGTGTGATCTCACGAAGTCCTGGCCCCTTAAATAATTTTTGTGAATGATACCAGTTGACACGCACAACACAGAGAGCATGCAGGGCTCTCATGTGCTTTCTCTCGTCCGGTGCTCAGAGAGCCCGGTGAGGTAGGGAAGGAGAGGCGGGGCTGGGCCGAGCCTGTGCCTCCCTGCGCCAGAGCGCCCCATTAAACCAAGGCAGCCACACCACCGACCTCTGAGGCCAGCAGGTGAGTCTTGGGGGTAGGAAAGAGCAAAGGGACCTATTTAGGCTCCTCTTAAATAAAAAGCCAAGGCAGAAAAAAACAGACCCTGGAATGTCGTAGTAAACTGGACAAAGACCAGGGTCATGCAAACTTTTGGGTTTTTTGAGATAGAGTCTCTGCTGCCCCAGGCTAGAGTGCTGCAGCATCCTCCTATCTCACAGCAACTTCAAACTCCTGGGCTCAAGCCGTCCTTCTTTCTCAGCCTGCTGAGTAGCTGGGCGTACAGGCACCCACCACAATGCCTGGATAATTTTTCTATTTTTAGTAGAAACAGGGTCTCACTCTTGCTCAGGCTGGTTGCAAACTCCTGAGCTCAAGGAATCCTCTCACCTCAGCCTCCCAGAGTGCTGGGATTACCGGTCTGAGCCACTGCGCCCATCCCACGCAAACTTTTTGTTGAGATGTACAGAAGGAAACGAAGAGGAATGCCACTACATTGCAGGCCAGTGTGGCTGCTTCTGAACCTCCCAGTCATATCTGCACCATTTCCAACTTCTGGAACCCCTGCCTTCGGGTGGACACACCCTTTGGTTACTCACTGGAATAGGCAGCAATATGGTGGTTACACGCTGGAACCAGACTGCCTTCGTTCAAACCCTGTCTCATTACTTGGCTGACCCTGGCAAAGTTACTCAACTTTTCTGTGCCTCAGTTTTTGCACCTGTAAAATCGGCATATTAATAGCACTAAGTTTCATGGATGGGTGAATACTTGAGGTGAGCTCCCAACAAGTATCAGCTGTGGTCATCACTGTTTCTGGCATTCTTCTGTATTGCTTTGATTTGCTATAATGAGAATACAAGAACAACTATTTTCCTGAGGCCTTGCTCTTGCCTACTCAGGCACCCCTTGGGGACAGTTCTAGCCTTCGTGGCTGAGGAGGGGCTGCCACACAGGTGTTGCATGGCCCGGTGCACTGCTGCAGGCCATATGGAAAGAACTTGGCCACATTGCTCCAACAGGGATAGCCCTCATCCCTTTCCTAACTACATTTCAAGGAAATAGGGGCTGGGAGAGTTCCATGATTAGGTGGCCTTCCAGTCCCCCTAGTGTAAGCAGAGGCACTGGACCTTACCTCCTCCTGCCTGAGCCGAGTAGACCCTGGGCGCCCAGAGCCACCAGACTTTGCCACTTTTTGTTCATTTCGTCTGTCTCAAGAGAGGGGACCACCTCGTGCCTGTTATGCCTGTTATGCCTGAATTAGAAGGTGGGCGGCCACGTGACACTTTGTCTCTGCTTGGCATCTGGTGTCCTCTGGTGGGACTGGCAGAGCCTTAAGCTGTCGCCCTGGGTAGAGTGCTGTGACATCACAGCTCACAGCAACCTCCAACTCCTGGGCTTAAGCGATTCTCTGGCCTCAGCCTCCCAAACATCTGGGACTACAGGCACCCACCACAACGCCCGGCTATGTTTTGGTTGTAGTTGTCACTGTTGTTTGGCAGGCCTAGGCTAGATTCAAACCCGCCAGCTCTGGTGTATGTGATTGGAGCCCCAGCCACTTTAGCTACAGGCGCCAAGCTGGGATTGACAGTCTTGGCGGTCTCCTTTGCGGAGGGTGGGCTGGTGACTTGGGCTGGGCCAATCAGGCTCCATCCTGGGAGCAGCGTAGCTGGAGAGCCCTTTTCAACTATGGCTCCTGAACAAGAGCTTTGAAATGCTCCTGCTATCTCACCTCGGAGCTACCCCACTGCTGAGGTCCTCAACTTCTGGTCCCCTCTGCCCACCAGCCTGCCAGTAAACTCCCTTTCTGTCTAAGCTGCCAGATTGGTTTCTGTCGCTTGCCATCCAAACAAATTTATTAAAAAGAAATGAAACCAGACAGAGAAGAAAGGAGAGAAAGGAGTCCTTGGACTAGGAAACAAAACACACCACTCTTCCTTACATCACTCAGCTCACGGTGTGGCTTTAAACCAGGCACTCAGCTTCTCTGGGCTTGATGCCAGCGCTGGGGTGGTGGGGTGGCTTATCTGCCAGGCTCCCTGGCAGACCGAGGGAGGTCAGAGGAGATGACCCCTGTGAAGGGGTCGGGGCAGGCCGTGGCTGTGCCAGGGAGGGTGCCATGAGTTACAGGGGAGAGGGCGACAGGCTGGGCGCTGAGCCCCTTTCTCCCCGCAGGCAGAGCTACAGCAGAAGGTGGAAGAGAATGAACACTTGCGGCTGGAACTGCAGATGGTGGAGACTGAGAGGGTGCGGCTGTCCCTACTGGAGGAGAAGCTGGTGGATGTGCTGCAGCTGCTGCAGAGGCTCCGAGCCCTGGTAGGTAGAGCCCTGCAGCTGGCACGCTTGGGAAGGAGAAGCCCTTTCCCGAGGGAGTCCCCCTGTGCAGGCCCCAAGCCCTGGCTGTCGGCTCAGCCCACAGGTGTTACAAGTATTCCAGTTTACAGGGGCACTTACAAGTATCTGTTACAAGTATCCCAGTTTAATTGGAATCTCAAAACCAAAAGAGGATAAATATCAGAAAGGAAAATTATAAGCTAAGGTCACATTTACACCTGGAAGTAAAATTATTAAATAAAATACGAACAAACCAAATCTAGCAGTGTTCAAAGAAATGCAACACAACCAAGTTGTATTTATCTCAGGAACTCAAGAATGATTCCACATTAAAAAAAGAAAACATGCACTATCACTTTTGAGTCATACATTTAAAAAAAAGAAAGGAAAAAAATCTATCACCATAGTACACCGTGTTGCAGAATAAAGGAGAAAAACCATATAATGATATCTACAGATGCAAAAAAGGCAAACAGTAAAATTCAGTCTCCTTTGAAGACAAATCCTCTGGGGGGTAGGGGGGGCATGGTGGTTCATGCCCATAATCCCAGCACTTTGGGAGACCAAACTGGGAGGATTGGTGGCAGTCAGGAGTTTGAGACCAGCCTGGGCAACCCAGTGAGATGCCATCTCTAGAAAAAGGAATTTTTTTAATTACCTGGGCATGGTGGTACATATCTATAATCCCAGCTACTTGGGAGGCTGCAGTTTTGGAGGCTCTCTTAAACCTAGGAGTTAGAGGTTACCATGAGCTATGATAACACCACTGCACTTCAGTCTGGGCAACAGAAAGAAATCCCAGCATTACTTTTATTGCTGGTTAAAATGGACATAATAAAATTAATTGTTGCAAGAATCAAATAACAAATGCAAAAAAAATGCTTTCTTAGTCATGGTTATTTCCCAAATGCCCATCCTGGCATGTAGATGGGGACCTTCAAATGTAAATCCTTTAATTTACAACTTCTGATGGCTGCTCCATCCAACCTCGAGGAGTCTCTGAGAAGCCCAGTGTGACCAGCTGAGGAGTAGGGGTGGGAGAGAGTAGAGGGCCTTCTCTGCCCCCAGGAAGCTTCACAGAAACCCCCCGGGGCTGCCAAGTCTCACATGCTGAATAAGAACACAGCATCCACGGTCTTATCCAGCCCTGTCCCCATTTCTTTTTAAGAATATATCGAAAAGAGCCCTGGGGAAGATTTTGTTGAGCACGCTGGATACCTGCAGAGACCAAGGTAGGCGAGTGTCTTGCCTACAAAATATCCTGATTGTACCTGCCCTGAACACCTGCGGGGGTGGGGTGGGGAGGGGTCGCTGGGAACAGGCTGTGCAAAGTTGAAAGTGCTATTTAACAAGAGCAGTGTTGGGGTGGTGCCTGTGGCTCAACAGACATATGCCGGAGGTGGCGGGTTCAAACCCAGCCCCGGCCAAAAACTGCAATAAAATAAAATAAAGATTTATAAAAAAAAAAACAAGAGCAAAGTGTGGAAGCCCCTGGGAGATGTGCCAGACAGAAGCCAGCAAGGTCAAATCCACAGAGGGAGCTGGGCCAACCAGCAGGCCTGTTGGCCAGGTGCTGGGGAAGGTGGCATATGAGTCCTTACAAGGGCCCCCAAAGGAAGGAGCTATTATCCCCATTCTTCAGATAAAGAGACTGAGGCACAGAGGGTCACCTATGGCCACACCTGAGGCCTTGGCTACCTTCCTTAAGCACTAAGCTACTTGGTCCCTGCTGTTTGACAAAGTTCGGGGCACCAGAATGTCATTGGTGCCAGCTGTACCCAGTACAGTCAGGAGGAGCAGAGCTATCTCCTGCGTCGAGGACCTCAGTGGCTCCTGGGGCATTGGATGAACCTTTGCTCACTAGCCTCTCCGGTGTCACTAAGCAGAGCTCAGGGATCTCCAGGTACGTCCCTGAACAGTCCCTGGCACCCAGGAGATCAGGAGTCATGTGCTAGAAGCCCCCTCTCAGGTCCTCAGACAGAGCGGGGCAGGGTGGGAGGGTGCAGCGAACGGTGGGGGGACCAGGGAGGAGGGAGAGGGCTCTGTGAATGAAGGTGAGCACACTGACCTTGCCCTTTTTGCCCTGTCTTTCCTTCTAGAGGGGAGGTCTGGCCCCTTGGCCATCCTGGATGCCCTGCACCGAGCCTTGGCTGGCTGTGAGCTCTTGCAGGGACAGCCCTCTGAACTGACCTCTGCAGCTCCTGCACTCACCAGCTCCCTCCTCATCTCCTGCTGAGGATGCTGGCCCAGCTCTGGGCACCCTGGTCAGCCTGACCAGCAGAGGACCAGCCTCCATGACCAGCCTGACCACTATCATACTGTCCTCCACAGCCGGTCTGACCATGTTGCATCATCAGGACTCTGGAGGCCTCCGTCAGAGCCTCCCGCCACAGAGCCTGGCCGCCAACCTTTCCCTGGGCCTCCCCACGTCCCCTCGCCGCCCTGTATTCCTGCCTCCTGGGTCCATGGTAAAGCCCTGAAGTTGCTGGATCAGCCCACACCTGTTGCTGTCTTCTGTTTCCCCTGCCCTCAGAGCAGACGTGCTCGCTTACTTCCCAATCCAGTCCAGAGTCTCTTCCTTGGGGTCCCAGCGTCTCCTTCCCTCCCAGCCTTGTCCCCTTCCTTTCACCAACCTGCCTGCTGCAGGGGAGACTGAGCCCAATCTTTGGGCCATCTGGTCCACTGGGAAACTCTTCAAACTCTCCATGCCCCAGGAAGCGTCTGGGGATGCCAAGAAGGAAACTGTAGCTTCCGGGGAGTGGGGAGGGAAGTGGTCTTAAACTAGCTGTAAAAGAGAAATTGGATTTAGCTGGGCAAAGAGGGGAGAGAGGAGCATTTAATTTGAGGTAACAGCAAGTGTGGTGCCAGAAAGGGCCCCATGAACACAGCCCCCGGAGCCCCGCCTTCCCAAACAGAAGGTACAAGATACTGGACCTCAAGGGCCCCTGGAAGAAGTAAGACAAAATGCCTGGCCTCACCTCACTTAAAATGTCAGAGGAGAGAAAGACACATTGGAAAATAGTACAATGTGGGTGAAATCAGTGCTGAATGGAGGTAAAATAAAGTGTCCTAAGTGTTCAACCAACAGGGGTTTGTCTGAGCCTCTAGACGCACCACAGGAGGGGGAGGCAGTCTGCTCTGCTGAGCCAGGTGGGGAGCTGGGAGGGGACAGAAGTGGGACAGGGGACGTGGGGAGCAGGGAGAGGCTCAAAGACCGTGTGTGTGGCCCTGTCCTCAGACACTCAGGGAGGCACAGCAAACTCCTAAGCAGGGAAACACACAGGCCCACCCAATTTTCAGATGGTTTGTCTGGAAACGGAATAAACGAGATGAATGCTGTGACCATCACAGAGGGGCCGCTCCGCCCCGGTCCTGTTGGATGGGAGGAGCCCCAGGACCCCTCAGGGCCCACTCCTGAGCTCACTAGGCCACAGGCTCTATGGCTAATGACTGCAGGACCCAGGTGATGCCGACCCCCATGGGCCTACTCAGTAAAGGAGATGGCTGTTCTGGCTCCTGATGTGGTGCTGGTTGCATGAACGTACGCCAGTGTTAAAACCTGGTGTGGGCAAGACTTAAGAGCTCCAGGGGGCTCGGCACCTGTAGCTCAATGGCTAGGGCACCAGCCACATACATGGGAGCTGGTGGGTTCAAACATGGCCCAGGCCTGCCAAACAACAATGACAACAACAACAAAAAAAATAATAGCTGGGTGTTGTGGCAGGCACCTGTAGTCCCAGCTATTTGGGAGGCTGAGGCAAGAGAATCACTTAAGCCCAAGAGTTGGAGGTTGCTGTGAGCTGTGATGCCAAGGCACTATACAGAGGGTGATGTAGTAAGACTCTGTCTCAAAAAAATAAATAAATAAATACCACTTTTAAAAAAAGAGCTCCAGGGTCCTGCCAGAGGGAGGGTCCTACGCTTTTGTGAGTTTACGTCCAGAAGCACTGCTACATTCTCACAATAAAGATATTTTTTTAGGCAGCGCCTGTAGCTCAGTGGGTAGGGTGCCAGCCACATACACCAAGGCTAGTGGGTTCGAACTCGGCCTGGGTCAGCTAAAACAACAATGACAGCTACAACCAAAAAATAGCCGGGCGTTGTGGTAGGCTCCTGTAGTCCCAGCTACTTGGAAGGCTGAGGTGAGAGAATCTCTTAAGCCCAAGAGTTTGAAGTTGCTGTGAGCTGTGATGCCACAGCACTCGACCCAGGGTGACAGCTTGAGATTCTGTCTAAAAAAATAAAAAAATAAAAGAAAGGTGGTTTTAAATCCCCTGTGCTTCTGGCAAGTGGAGAGGAAAGTAGCAATATTAAGATATGCCTTCTGTAGGTAAAACTTTTGTAAACAGTATAATATGCATATAATAGGAATAACAGAAGGAGATGAGAAAGAGAAAGGGACATAAAAACAATATCTGAAGTAATAAATAATCACTCAGAATGTCCCCTCAATCAATGGTCCAGGAAGCTCAGGGGACACCTACCATTCTTACCCAGGCCTGGTGGCTCATGCCTGTCATCCCAACGTTTGTGAGGCTGAGGCAGGAGGATCCCTTGAGGCCAGGAGTTTGAGGTTGTGAGCTGTGAGCACACCACTGTAATCTAAGCTGGGCAACAGAGGGAAGTTCTGTTTAAAAAATAATAAAAAAGAAAAAAAGTAAAACAATTTCTGAAAAATCTTCACCAAAAACTTCCCGGATATTTAGACCCATAAATCAGTCATGATCCTGACCCAAAAGTTTCCTATCACTACTAATAATTCATTAATCCCTTGATCGATGCCTTTCAATAAAGCTTTCATTTTCCTGATAGAAGCCTTGCAATTCGAAAATGTCCTGTTAAAATATATCCACAGAGTCTTTGATACGCTTCCTTAAAGATGTAAAGCCTAGGGCGGCACCTGTGGCTCAAAGGGGTAGGGTGCCTGCTCCATATGCCGGATGTTGTGGTTTAAAACCAACCCCCGGCCAAAAACTCAAAAAAAAAAAAAAAAAAAAAAAAAAAGATGTAAAGCCTAATTCGCCTCCCTTTGAAAGTGAGCTAGACTTTGTGACTTGCATCTAACAAACAAAATGTGGCAGGGTTTCTGGTGTGAGTGCTGAGACTAGGACAGCCTGGTGACTCCCTCCCACCTCTCTCAGATCCTTTGCACTGGGGGAAGCCAGCTGCCAGGTGAAAAGGGCCACTCGGAGTCATCAAAGTCTCCTGTCAGTGACAAGCAGGGAACGGAGGCCTCCTGCCAACAGCCATGGCTCACATCTTAGAAACATCTTCGACCCTAGTCAAGTCTTCGGCTGATAGCCCAGCCGAGACCTTGACTCCAATATGCAGGAATAGAACCTGCCTAGCAAGGCCATACCCAAGTTCTTGACGCACAAAACTATGTGAGATAATAAATGAGTAAATGTTATTGTTTTAAGCTGCCCTAGTTAGGGGAATGGCTTGTTATGCAGCAGTGAATAACAAATACATTTTCTAACATGAACTTGTGCTTCATCAGAACGGAGGGTAGCTGGAGGCAGTGGTGGGTGCCTGTAGTCCCAGCTACTGGGGAGGCTGAGGCAGGAGGATCGCTTGAGCCCAGGAGTTTGGGGTTGCTGTGAGCTACGCTGATGCTACTGTACTCCAACTCAGGGCAACAAAGCAGGAAACCTACCTCAAAAAAATGAGGGGGAGGGGGCGAGGAATGCTTGTTTGTGTGTGGCAGGTATTTAAGTACATTTAAACCTGACAATAACCACCAGCAGATTGGAAACAGGACGAGGGTTCCTATAGTCATGGACAGGCTGTAGGAGGACTCATGGGTGGAGAGATATTGGGGGGAGTAAGGCCAGGGTCTAGGGGACAGGTGAAGAGTTGTGGGCAGCCAAGAGGCAGGCAGGTGATAGAGGGGACATCACTGGTGAGCTAGGGCTCCAAGTCCCCCGTGCACACCTTTTGTCCAATAGAACTTCACTCATGTTGTACCCAGGAGTTCCACAAAGACCACGCTGCCAAACCAGCCATATTTACAGCACAGTCCTTTTATTGAAGAGCCAGCTGGCGACTGCCTCAGTGTCCCTACATGGGGTTGTGGAGAGCAGCCCCGAGTGCTTAAGGCATCAGGTGTTTAAGGTTTGGTCTGCGTCTTGGTTGGCACAGAGGCTGTCCAGGTGCATTCGGGTGGAGCAGCAGGCAAGCAAGCATTGCACAGAAGCAGAATTTTGCGGTTAGTTAGCCATACGTCACACATCTTTGTTTGAGCATTTTCCCATACATCTTCCTTCCAGTTCTTTTCCTCCATACGTCTTTGTCTCACTATTCTCTTCACCTGGCTTTGTTTAAAGTCTGGGGACAGTTAGTTCGTGTCCCAGGGAGTTAGTGAAGCAAGAAGTCAGTGAGCACTTTCCCATCTATCTCGGGAGTGAACCAGACTTCCTCCATTTTGTTGAGGACTTGCAGCCCAGGAATTTGCCAGAAGTTAACTGGTATTTTTCTACTTTAGCCTAGGCCTAACACTTACAAAACACAAATTCGAAGATAAAATTGTTGGCTCGTTGCCTACAGCTCAGCAGCTAGGGCGCCACCCACATATACTGGAGCTGGCGGGCTCAAACCTAGCCTGGGCCTGCCAAACAATAATGACAACTACAACAACGAAACAGCCGGGAGTTGTGGCAGGCGCCTGTAGTCCCAGCTACTTGGGAGGCTGAGGCAAGAGAATCACTGAAGCCCGAGGTTGCTGTGAGCTGTGGTGCCACAGCACTCTACTGAGGGTGGCATAATGAGACTCTGTCTAAAAAAAAAAAAAAAATTATATATATATTATAGGCAGTGCCTATGGCTCAAAGGAGTAGGGCACTGGCCCCATATGCTGGAGGTGGCAGGTTCAAACAAGGTCCCCGCCAAAAACTGCCCCCCCAAAAAAAAAAGATAAAATTGTTATAAATTTCAAGACAGCAGCCACAGAGCTTGAAACCCCAAGCACAGGGCCCTCTGAGTGGGGAGCCCTGTGTAGGTACCTCACTGCATGCCCATGAGGATGCCAGGGTGCATGGAGAACCAGGGAGGGGCAGAAATCGAACAAACTTTCAGAAAAATAAGAGAATTGAGTACTTGTGCACAGACCACATCTCCCACACTTCTTTTGCTTCTTTTCCAGAAGAGCCTCTTTGGGATCGTTCACAGGGCCTGCAACATCTTACAAATATTTTATGCTCCAGAAAAACTGGATATACTTTTTAAAAAAAAAAAGAAAAGTTTTCTGGGAAATTGTAACTAATGTCCTCTTTCTCACCTTTTGGTAAAAAGAATCATTCCGTTGACCTTAAATTGGCCTCGCCACCAAAAAATACCTTGTAATTTCACACTATTGTCACTAGGGGACAACCACGGTCATGGGATGCTGATAAATGGCCAGGGAGGCCGAGTTTAATTTTTGCCCTATCAATCCATCGCCTGCGCCATTATTTTCCTTAGAATCAACTCTCTTTTAAACTGTACACAAATGGATTTTAAGAAAGAAAGTTAATATGCTCTAATTTCATTGAGAAAACAGTTTTGCCTGCCATAGAAGGAAACTGATAGCACAATAAATTCACAGAAAATAAAACAGCATTGTTCATTTCTGAGCAGATGGAGTTGCTGAGCCTGAGGAGACAAGCAAGGCTGAGAGACAGGTCCAAGTCTTGATGTTTACAGCTGCTGAGCTGGAGGAGGGACATGCCAACCTAGACTGTGTCTGATCCTTTTAATCACAGGAGATGAGAATCTTTAGACAGAGGGTCCATCAGAAGGTGTCAGGCTCAGCTTTTCTTCCCTGATAACAGAGTTTGGGCAGCTGCCCGTGGTGACTTACCCAGCACCCACTTATGGGCTAGGCTCCCAGCCAATATCTCACAGGCTTAACTCTCACTCCCCCTCCCCCCCAAATCCTCAGGGCAATTTGAGGAGATGGGTTCTTTGATTTTTCCCACTTAACAGGTGAGGAAACTGAGGCAGAGACAGGCTGCAACTATCTGCCCGAGGTCGCAGAACTGAAACATACCAAAGGTAGGTCTGAAAGTCAGGTATGCTGCTCCACAGCTTGGCTGAACAGCTTCATTGGTAAGTAGGGGCATGTGTCTACAAAGATATCAGGTATCAGGTCCAATAGCCCTGGTAGCGCTGGATAGGGCTTACCCATTCCCTCCTGATTGCACATGGGCTGAAAATGCTACGTATTAGTCACTGCTTCATCATCATCTCTGCATCCAATGAGAAGGAGAAATTATCTCATGGTGATATCAAAGGATTCCAGCCTCTAAAATAAAGGTCTTCCTAAGCAGCTTTCCTTATGAAATATAGTAGCACCTCCCCAGTTGACCACCTCCCAACATTGACCACCCCCTTAAGCTGACCTCCTTTTCATAGACCAGACATGCACCACATGTATGTATTAGTACAATAGGTCTAGTTCCTTATGTTGACCACCTCTGTACATTGATCAATTTGTTACAGTGCCTTGGGTGGTCGACTTACAGAGGTTCTACTGTATTAATAATCACCAAACTGAGGCTGTCTTTTTCAGGTCAGGGGATGACAAAGGAGTGACTAGCTCCCTTGTGTTTGTCATTATTTATGTCAGGGTGCATATTAGCCTAAGTCACCTGAGATCCTTGAGCAACTTTCAGTCACTCGCTTGCTGGGTTACATTACACTTCCCTGAGTGTGCTCAGGGTCTCCCGGGTGCCCGAGGGCGGGCAGGCAAGCAAACACACACAGAAGCACCACTCATTCACTGGGAGCGGATTCGGGAGGGCTTCCTGGAAGAGGTCATGCCCTTGGTGAACCTTAAAGGATGGAATGTGTCAGGCAAAATTTCAGGGAGGGCTCCAGAAAAAGAGTCCTGCGAGGTAAAGGCCCAGAGACAGATGATCCACTGTAAAGCTTCAGGCCAGGAAAACATAGCAGGTGAGGCTGGAACAGGTGGCAGAGGGTGACCAAGGCAAACTCTGCTGAGGAGATCCCGAAAACAGCAGGGATCCATGAAAGGATGTTTAAGACAGAGGCGCACACAAAATAAAATTCTCTCTCTCTCTCAAAAAGTCCAGGTAAACAAGCCAGAGATGGAATGGCAGTTCCCAAATCATCAAGCTCTTTTTGCCCTGCCATCCTCAACCCAGGGCTACTCCCCCTGGGGCTGCAGGAAGGAGGGAAAGCGGAAGGGAACATGCCCCGCCTCCTTAGGGGCAGAACCAAGACGCCACGCCCACCACGTTTTCCACCTTTCCCATTGGGCTATGCGCAGTCACATGACTGAGGCTTAAGGCAAAGGAGGCTGGGAAATGAAGTCTTCAGTAGAAGGCCGAGTGCCCAGCCAAAATCTATCAGTGAGGAAGAAGGGGAGAGTGGACGCTGTGGGACAGTGGTCGTGCCAGTGAGAGGGATAAAAGAAAAGTGATGGGGTCCCTGGCCTGAGCCGAGATGGGCTAGATCAGGAGTGCTCAGAGGTGAGATGGAAAGGAAGAGGCAGCGACGAGGAGGGAAGGTCGCTGAGGATGGGTGAGTCTCAGGACGGTGGGTGAGCAGTGGAGGCGGAGCAGCAGGCAGGTGCAGTGCTGGAAATGGGGCCACGAGGCCAGGGTACCCGTGGGTCATCGTGGTACTGGAGCCACCAACAGGCACCAGGTGTAAAGGAAGTGTCCCGGAGGTCAAGCAACTCAGAAGAAAACTAAGGGGCACAGCTTCATGACCCTGAATTTGGGAGCGATTGATTGCTTGGAATCACACCAAAAGTACAGGTGATAAGAAAAAAATAGACAAGACTGCATCAAAATTTAACACCTTGCAGCTATTCATTAAAATATTAGTCATAAAGTTTTACTGTATATTCAGCTACTCCACACCTAGGTATGTACATCAGCAACTTGAAAGCAGAGATTGAACATTTTACATTCGAGATACTTGCACGCCCCGTGTTCACTGCAGCAGTATTCACAGTAGGCAAGGTGGGAGCGACCCAAGTGTGCAACCACAGATGAATGGATAAAAACGATGGGACTGTCCAGACAACAGAGTATTACTCAGCCTTAAAGGGGAAGGAAATTCTGACACCTGCTACAAGGTGAAGAGCCTCTCAGACATTATGCCAAGTGAAATAAGCCAGACTCAAAGGGACGGACATTGGGATTCTGTTCATTCTATCCAGAGTAGTCAGATTCACAGGGACAGAAAGTTCATAGAGAAGGAGCAGGTCTAACAGATACAGAGTTTCAGTCTGGTGATGGCTGGTGATGGTGGCTACTTCATGCCACTGAAGTGTGAACCTGGTACATTTTATGTTATATCTTACCACAACTTTTTTTTCACAATTTTTTTTTCTGCAGTTTTTGGCCGGGCCTGGGTTTGAACCCACCACCTCTGGTATATAGGGCTGGCGCCCTACTCCTTTGAGCCACAGGCACCGCCCTCTTAGCACATTTTTTTAAGAAGCTCTGGGGTTTGGAGTGAGGAAGGGAAACTGCTTAGAAGCAGCCAGGAGGGAAGAGGCAGCGGGTGCCCTGAGCTAGAAGTGGAGGAGGGCCTCAGAGAAGCAGGGCTGAGGTTTGCTGTGGACTGAAGGGGGCCCTAAGAAAGGACGGACAGGTCAGCTGAGGGGGCCGAGGAGAAGCAGGGTGTGGGGCCGCAGAAGAGCAGCGTTTTTCCATAAGCAGGAGGAGCCGGTTACAGGACGTGGGGGGTGAGGCGGAGCGGCTATCCCCAGTGGAGCCCAGGTTTCTAGTGGGTAACAAGATGGACAGTATGGGCTTCCCCTCAGTGGTGGACATTAGGTTGTGGTGAATGTGAGGGCCTTGCAGCACGCTCAGAGGGGACATTCAGGAGAAGGAGGATGCCAAGTTTGGGCTGGAGAGCTGCGGAGGCGGGGGTGGGGGTGGGGGGTGCAGTCGGACTTGAGGCCAAGAGAGAAAATAACGGGCCTGGGGTGCAGACTCAGTGCCCACAGTGAACAGCAACCTGGCCTGGTGCCTCTGGAGCAAGGTGGGGTGGGGGCTGTGGTGTTCCAAACACCCACGCACAAGATTGCTCCAGAATAAAAGAGGCCTCAAGTGTGTTTACAGCTTGAAAGGAAGGGTCCGGATAGATGAGGCCTCCACAGACCGGGAACTGGGGCATGTCCTAGCAAGGAGTCTGAAGGGGCAGGAGTGGGGGCCTCAGTTTCCCCACAGGGGAAAGAGCATAGTGAACCAGGTCAACCAACCTGGGAAGCCCCTGGAAAGAGAAGCCCCCTCCTCCCTCGGCAGCCCAAGTAGCCGCTCCCCTCCTGCCCCCAGCACCCGTCCAGCACAATGGCCCTGTAGAACAGAGATAAGGAGAAGGACGTGTCTTCTATATCCAGAGAGTCCTTAAATAAAAGATGCCACACCCACAGGATAGACGCTGAGCCCACCATGAGTGACAGTGAAAGATGTGGGAATATTGGGAGAAAGGAAGAGTTTCCAGAAGAGTGACACTATTTGGGTAAGAAAAAAAAAAAAAACCTGGAGGAAAAAAAGCAGTCTTGTTGGTGCCTGTGGCTCAAGGAGTAGGGCGCTGGCCCCATATACCAGAGGTGGTGGGTTCAAACGTGGCCCAGCCAAAAACTGGAGGGAAAAAAAAAAAAAAAAAAAGCAGTCTACACATGCTAAAAAGAAGGAAATCTCAGAGGCCCCAAAGAGCATGGGCCCCACCAGGTCTGGTCAAGGAACATGGGCTGGTGGCTGCAGGATGCCCACTCACCTGGGACCCTCATCCACCCACAGAGGCTCCACTGGGAAAGACTGTGGGCTGAGGAGCCAGGACACGCCCCAGGGAGGAGTGGGACACACTGCAAATCTGAGGCCCCAGTGAGAGTCCAGGCTCTGGTCAGAGTTCTCGCCAAGCACCTACCAGGAGACCCTATGGAATAAAGTAGGTCCCAGAACAGGTGTAACCTCAGAGAACCAGAACTTCTTTCCCACCCTTCTCTGAGCCAAGCAGCGGAAGGTTGGGGAAACCGGCCCTGGGAAGCCAGAGCTTGACTCCTGTGGGATCCGCCACGCCTTGCTGCACCCCTGGGCCTCACAGGAGGGTGCACAGACAGCTCCTTCCTGGAGGGAAGACTGGGTAGTTTCAGGAGAGACCGTCAGAAGCCTCTCTGCAGGGAGGGAGACCCTGCCCTCCCTAGGAAGGTGTGGCCCAGCATGGCCCTGCGGGAGGGTAGAGGCTAGCCCTGAGGGGCATGGGTTAGGAAACAAGAACAGCAACCTTCTTTTGTAGCGCTGAGGAATATTC
Organism: Loris lydekkerianus; assembly: GCA_963574355.1. Classification (NCBI taxonomy): domain Eukaryota; kingdom Metazoa; phylum Chordata; class Mammalia; order Primates; family Lorisidae; genus Loris; species Loris lydekkerianus. The sequence continues at coordinate 478 of CAUYPK010060511.1, read as the reverse complement.
CTGTGGGTGCAGTATGTAAACAGAGGACAAAGTCTGCTTAGGGTGCTCCTCAGCCCTTTCTTTGTAACGTTTACTGCCTGAGCACTGTAACTTCTGCAGTTACAACTCTGCTTTAAAGAACAAAAAGGGTAGGTACGGTGGGTCATGCCTATCATTCTAGGACTCTGAGAGGCCAAGGCAGGAAGATGGCTTGAGGTCAGGCATTCAAAACCAGCCCCAGCAAGATACTGTCTCTACAAAAAACAGAAAAATTAGCTGGGCATCATGGCATATATCTGTAGTCCCAGGTACTTGGGAAGCTGAGGCAGGAGGATCACTTGAGCCCAGGAGTTTGAGGCTGCACTCTTGCCTACACAACAGAGCAAGACCCTGTCTGAAAGACAGAGAGAAAGAGAGGGAAAAAGAGAGAGCAGGGAGGGAGAGAGGGAGGGTCGGAGGGACGGTGGGCGGGGGGGAAGGAGGGACGGCGCGAGGGAGG
>CAUYPK010060510.1:0-40800 GCA_963574355.1 Loris lydekkerianus | reverse complement strand
ATGTAAGTTTCACATGTACCCTTGTAAGATGCACAATAGACGTGGTCCAAATTACTATCACTTTGTAGTATATTTTAAAATGTGGTAGTGTGATGTATCTAGTTTTATTCTTGTTCAAAGACTGCTTTGGCTATTTGGAATTTTATATGGTTCCATAGGGATTTTAGGACTTTTATTATTTATGAATGACACTGAAGTTTTGAAAGAGATTGGATTAAAACTGTAGATGGCTTTGGGTAGTATGAACATTTTAACAATATTGAGTTTTCCAATCTATGATATGTTAATTTATGTGTGTCTTCCATTTCTTTCACTGATATTTCATAATTTTCAGTGTTTTCAGTCTTTCACCTTTGATGAAAGGTATCTTTAAGTATTTTTCTTTGTAGCTATTTGTGAATGAATTTTACTTTTCAAAAGTTTATTGTTAATGTAGAAAAATGATACTAATTTTTGTATGTTTATTTTGTATCCTGTAATTTTACTGAAATTTTTGATGGGTTTTAACAGTTTTGTGGTGGAATCTTTAGGGTTTTCTATATATAAGATTAAGTCATCAGCAAACAGCAATATTTTCTCTCTCTTTCTTTTTTTTTTTTTTTTTTTTCTACTTAGATGTCTTTCGTTTCTTTCCCTATTAAGACTTCCAATATTACATTAAAAGAAGTAGTGAGCATGAGCATCCTTGCCTTATTCTGGATCTTAGAAGAAAGGGTTCCAATTGTTCACCATTGAAGATAATGTTTACTGTGGGCTCATTATACATGTTCTTTATTGTATTGATGTACATTACTACTATAACTAATTCGTTGAGCATTTCTATGATGAAAGGATATTGAATTTTGTCAAATTATTTTTCTTCATCTGATGATATTATAAAATGTTTTTTGTCTCTCATCTCTTAAAGTGGTGTATCACATTGATAATGCTGAACAACCCTTGCACCCAAGGGATAAATCCCGCTTAACCAGAACAAATTGTCCTTTCAACATTTTGTTAAATTTGATTGGCTAGTATTTTATTGAAAATGTTTGTATCTATGTTCCTTTGTAGTTTTGTTTTCTCATGATGGGCTGCCTAGCTTTGGATTAGGGTAATTATGTCCTCACAAAGAGAGGTTGGATTTAGAAGTTTTCTTTGTTTTAATTTTTTGGAAAAGTTTGTAGATAATTAGTATTAGTTCTTGTTCAAATATTTAGAAGAATTTAGCAGTGAAACCATGAGGTCTTTGATTTTATTTATGGAAACTTTATTACTAACTAAATTTTATTATTTTTAATTTTTTCAAATTAATATGAAAGTACAAATATTTAGGTTACATTGTTCTCACTTCCAAGGTAACTTCAAGTTGTAGTCGAGTCCTTCAACCAGGGGATGTGCTGAACTCTCTTATATTCTGCATGTTAGGTGAGATCCAGCCAATTACCCTCCCTCCTCTTACCTCTCCTCTCCCTCATCTCCCCTCCCCCTTACTAGACCATATTTGTGCCTTATAATTCGTATTGGCATGTAATTGTTTATATGTTGGTTTCATATTAGTATCAAGTACATTGGATTTTTTTTCCATTCTTGAGATGCTTTACTAAGAATATGTTTCAACTCCATCCAGGTAAACATAAAAGACATAATGTCTCCATCTTTTCTTATGGCTGTATAATACTCCACAGCACACCTATGCCACAGTTTGCTAATGCTTTCATGGATTGATGGGTATTTGGGTTGCTTCTACAACCTTGCAATTATGAGTTGAGCTGCAATAAACATTATGGTGCAAATGTCTTTGTGATAAAATGATTTTTCTTCTTCTGCATAGATACCTAGTAATGGAATTGTAGGATCAAATGGAAGTTCAACTTTTAGTTGTTTTAGAAGTTTCTGTACTCCTTTCCATAAAATTATATTAGTTTGTATTCCCACCAGCAGTGAAAAAAAATGTTCCTTTCTCTCCATATCCATGCCAATATGTGCAAATTTGGGACTCTGTGATGTGGGCTTATCTTACTGGAGTTAGATAATATTTCAGAGTGGTTTTGGTTTGTAGCACTCTGATAATTAAAGATGATGAGCATTTTTTCATGTGTTTGTCGACTATTTGTCATCTTCAGAGAAATTTCTGTTCAAGTCTCTTGACCACTTTAAATGGGGTTGTTTGCTCTTTTCTTGTTGATTAATTTGAGTTCTCTGTAGATTCTAGTTATCAAGCCTTTATCAGATTCCTAAAATGCATTAATCTTCTCCCATTCCAAAAGCCGTTTAGTTTGGTTGTGGTATGTTTAGCTGTGCAGAAGCTTTTTAGCTTGATCAAATTCCATTTATTTTTAGTGTTACCACAATTGCTGGGGGGAAAGTATTCCTTATAAAATCTTTCCCCAAGCCAATATATTCAGTGCTTTCCTGATACTCTCTTCTAGCATTTTTATTATTTTGTGTCTTAAATGTAAAATCTTTTATCCAGTGAAAATCAATTTTTGTCAATAGTAAGAAGTGTGGGTCCAGTTTTAGTCTTCTACATGTGACTAACGAGTTCTTCAAGCACCATTTATTAAATATGGATTCTTTCTGCAGTGCATGTTTTTGTTAGGCTTATCAAGGATCAAATGATGATATGTGGCCAAATTCATCTCTAGATCCTCTGAGATTCCAGGCATCCTCAAACTTTTTAAACAGGGGGCCAATTCACTGTCCCTCAGACCGTTGGAAGGCTGGACTATAGTTTAAAAAAAAAAAACAAAAAACTATGAACAAATTCCTATGCACACCGCACATATCTTATTTTGAAGTAAAAAACAAAACGGGAACAAATACAATTCACACCGCCACATGTGGCCCATGGGCTGCAGTTTGAGCACCCCTGCTCTATTCTATTCCATAGATCTATATCTCTATTCTTGTGCCAGTACAATGCTGTTTGATCACTATAGATTTGTATTATAACCTAAAATATGGTAATGTGATGCATCCAGACTTGTTTTTATTTCTAGGAATTGTATTAGTTATTCAGGATTTTGTCTTTTTCCGTATGAAATGAAGTACTATTTTTTCAAGTTCTTCAAACTATGACATTGGTGCTTTGATGGGGATTGCATTAAATCTGTAGATTGCTTTGGATAGAATGGACATTTTCATGATATTAATTCTTCCCAGCCATCAGCATGGTATTTTTCCATTTGTTAATGTCTTCTGCTATTTCTTCTCTCAAGATTTCATAGTTCTCTTTATAGAGATCTTTCACGTCTTTTGTTAAATGAATTCCCAGGTATTTCATCTTCTTTGGAGCTACTATAAAAGGTATAGAGTCTTTGATTTTATTTTCAGCTTGACTGTTATTGGCATATATAAAGGCCACTGATTTGTGGGCATTGATTTTTGTATCTTGGGATGCTGCTACATTCCTTGATCCCTTCTAAGAGCTTTGTAGTTGACTCCCTGGGGTTTTCCAGGTATAAGATCATGGTATAAGATCTCATTGACAAAGAGAAAGAGTTTAATCTTGTCTGTTCCCATTTCAATACCCTTGATCTCCTTCTCTTTCCTGATTGCAATAGCTAGGTATTCCAGTACTATGTTGAATAACAGTGGGCATTCTTGCCTAGTACCAATTTTGAGTGAAAACACTCTCCATTTTACTCTATTCAATATGTTGGCTGTGATTTTGTTAGATGGTCTCTATCAGCTTTAGTGTATGATGCCCCATGATCATATCAATGTACACAGCTATGATTTAATAAAAAAAAAAAAAAAAGAAATGTCCCATGAAATCCTATTTTCTTAGTGTTCTTCTAAGAAAGAATGACAGATATTATCAAAAGCATTTTCTGCATTAATTGAGAAAAATCATATGGTCTTTGTTTTTGATTTTATTTATGTGGTGAATATATTCATGGATTTGCTTATATTGAACCAATCTTGTATCTCTGCAATAAAACCTTCTTAATCATGATGTATAACTTTTTTAATGTTTCACTGTACCCTACTTGCTGAGATGCTATTGAATATGCTTACATCAATATTTATTAATGATATTGGCCTATAATTTTCTTTGTTCCATTGAGAACATTCTTGGTTTTGGAATCAGGGTGATATTTGCTTCATAAAAATTATTTGGAAAGAGTTCTTCCTTCTCTATATGTTAGAATAGATTATGCCATATAGGTACTAGTTCCTCTTTGAAGGTTTGATAGAATTCTGGTTTTAAACCATCTGGTCCAGGGTTTTTCTTTCTTGGAAGATGTTTTTTCCAAAGAAAAAGTCTTGGAAGATTTTGTTTCCAAAGTTTTGTTCGTTTTTATGAGTCTACTTTAAACTGTAATATCTCAGTGAATGTTTATTCAATTTAATCGAAATAAGCGCCATTTGAATCAGTGCACTTTTGCCAACATAACACAAGTCGATTAATTCCGTAGGCATAAAAATTGGGTGCTCAGGATTCAATGAAGTCAACGAAGGCCGTTTTTGCTAGGTCCTGATTGGCAAAGGTTCTACAGGTGAGAAAGTTATCAAAGTGCTTGAAAAGATGGTAGTCAGTTGGCAAGAGGTCTGGGGAGTATGGTGGGTGGTGCAGAACTTCAACACTCAATTCCTCTAATTTTCAGATGGTGATTTGTGAGACGTGCGGCCGGGCGTTGTCGTGGAGCAGGATCGGACCTCTTCTGTTGACCAGTGCTGGCTGCTGATGACGCAATTTTCGGTACATTTCATCCTTTTCCTCACAATAGGACTGTGCTGTGATGGTTTGGCCTGGTTGCAGAAAGTTATAGTGAATCACACCAGCCACTGACCACCATACAGTAACCATGATCTTTTTTTGGTGGGGTTTCGCCTTTGGGAAGTGCCTGGGTGGTTTATCAGTGTCCAACCACTGTCCTGAACATTTCCTATTGTTGTAGAGAATCCACTTTTCATCACACATGATAATCCAATCCAAAAAAGTATCATTTTGGTTGCACAAAAGCAATGAACAACAAACCTCGAAATGTGACAATGTCTGCCGATCATTTAAATCATGGGGCACCCACTTTTAGAGCTTTTTGACCTTTCCAATATGTTTTAAACCATCAAAAACTGCATGAGAGCTGACACCCAGTTCTTTCGCCATCCCATGCACTTTTTGTGATGGGTCAGTCTCCACCAGGGTCCTCAAATCCTCGTCCTGGATCACTCTAGACTGACCACCTTGGGGCTCAACTTCGAGGCTAAAATTTCCGGAATGAAATTTTGCAAACCAATGTCGAACAGTGCGTTCATTAACACTATCATTGCCAAATGCCTGGTTAATTTTTCGTGCTGTTTTGGCAGCGCTTTTGTTCAATTTGAATTCGTAGAGAAAAATTGGCTGAAAATCGCTTAATGACATCATATAGTAATAGGCTAAAAAGAATTTAAAAAAATGAACAGCATCAATGTATAGAGTACAAAATTCTTCATCGATCAGTATATACCATGACACAGTAGAATAAATATTTATTGAGATATGGAGCTACAAAAACACATAACAATAAAACGGACAAAACTTTTGAAACAACCTAATAGTTCATTCTATTTCAGGGCTTGATATAAGTCTATTCAAAATGTCTCATTCTTTTTGGTTGAGTTTAGAAAGGTGGTATGATTCCAGGTATTAGTCCATTTCCTCTTCATTTTCATATTTTTGAAAATAGAGGTTTTGTAGTAATAGTTTAGCATCTTTTGTATTTGTGTGGTATTTGTTGTTTTCCTTTATCATTTCTGATTGAAGTTATTACAGACATTACTTTTCAGTTTCTTATTGGTTTGACAAAGGGTTTATTTTTTTTTTTTAATATTTTCAAAGAACAAACTTTTTGTTTCACTGATATTCCAAATGTTCTTTTGTTTCCATTTTTATTTAAGTCTACTCTAATTTTTCTTATTTCTTTTCTTCTGCTTGGTTTGGGGTTGGATTGTTTTTCCATTTTCAGATGCTTGAGATGGTCCATTGTGAACTTGTTCTCTTTCTGTTTTCTTCATGAAGGCTTCCAATGGTATAAATTGCCTGTTAGGACTTCCTTTAAAGTATCTCACATGTCTTAATAGTTTGAGGCTTCATTATCATTTTGTTCAAGAAATCTCATAATTTCTTTCTTACTCTCATCTTTGACTCAGCTGTGGTTCAGCATAAGGTTATTTAGTTTCCACAACTTTATTTGGGTATGAAGATTTCTGTTGCTTTTAAGTCCAACTTTTATTCTGTGATGGCCCAAGAAGACAAAAGTAATAATTTCTATTTTTTTGAACTAGTTGAGGTCATACTTATGTCCAATGATATGACTAAATGGGGGCTGATGAGAAGAATGTGTATTCAGTTTTATTAGGATGAAATGTTCTGTATAAATCTATAAAGTCCAGTTGTTCCAGGTTCATCTTTAAGTCTACTATTTCTTTTTTTAGTTTCTGCTTGGAGAATCTGTACAGTATTGTTAAAGAGGTGTTAAATTTTCCAAGTATTGTCTTGGTGCCCAAGACAACTTTCCAACTATTTATTGTCTCAATGGTTAGGGCACCAGACACATACATCATGGCTGATAGGTTTAAACCCAGCCCTGGCCTGCTGAACAACAGTGACAACTACAAGAAGAAAAAAAAAAATAGCCGGGTGTTGTGGTGGGCACCTGTAGTCCCAGCTATTTGGGAGACTGAGGGAAGAGAATCACATAACCCAAGAGTTTGAGGTTGCTGTGACCTGTGACACCATGACACTCTACTGGGGGTGAAACAGTAAGACTTTGTCTCTAAATAAATAAATTAAATAAATAAATAAATAAATAAAATCTTGAACTATTATATAGTGCAGGAAGATATCGTATTGTTCAGATCATTTAGACTTTCTTTTATAAATTGAGGAGCATTCAGGTGGGGTGTATAAATGTTAATTATTGAAATCTCTTCTTGTTGTGTGCTTCCCTTGACAGGTATATAGTGTCCATCCTTGTCTTTACTTATTTTTGTTGGTTCAAATTCAGTTGTTTTTGCAAATAAGATTGCAACCCCTGCTTTTTCCTGATTTCCATTTGCCTGGATTATTGTTTTCCAGCCCTTCATCCTGAGTCTTATTTTATCCTTTGATGTTAGGTGTATTTCTCGGAGACAACACATCTAAGGCCTGAGCTTTTATATCCATATAGCCAGCCTGTGCCTCTTGAGAGGGGATTTCAAGTCATTCACTTTTATTGAGAGAATTGATAGGCATAGTAGAGTTTTGGTCATCTCATTTTTCAGAATTCCAGAGCTTATTTTTATCCCTGTACTAAGGTGGCAGGTAGGCTTTGTTCTTTAATTTCTATGTTCTATTTAGTTTGGTGATAGATGATCATGCTGGTCATTATGAAGAACGGGTCTGAGTACTTCCTGTAGAGTTGGTTTTGTTATGGCAGATTTTCTCAACATTTGGATGTCAGTAAAATATTTGATTTCTTCATCACAAATGAAACTTAGTTTAGCAGTAAATAGGAACCTTGGCTGCAAGTTGTTTTGTTTAAGAGAGTGATCACCCTCTTCTGGCTTGAAAATTTTCAACTAAGAGATCTGTAGTCATCCTATATTTTTCCCTTTGTAGGTAAATCTTTTCTTCTGTCTAGTTAACTGCAGGATTTCCTCCTTCATATTAATTTTGGCAAACTCAATAACTATATGTCTAGGAGATGCTTTGCTTGGATTGAGTTGTACTAGGGTTCTGAAACTATCTACTATCTGAATTTCTGTCTCTCGCAATGTTTTGGAAATTTCTACCATAATATCTTGGAGTAGAGCATCAGTTTCTTTAGCACCATCCTCTTCTTTGGTATTCCCTATAATTCTGATGTTTGACTTTTTGGAATGATCCCATAACTCTCTCAGGAAAAATTCTGGTTTTGTTCTCCTTTTTTTCTGCCTCTTTGAATGACTGGGATCATTCAAAACTCTTATCTTCAATTTCCGAATTTCTTTCTTCTCCATGTTTTACTCTATTACTGGGGGTCTCTACTGTGTTTTGAAGTCCTCAAATGCCTTTTAAATTCCTTAAGCTCTGTTATATCTCATTACATCCATAACCTTGGTGACTTTTTCTTTAAATTCATTAATTTCTTGAAACAACTTTTGAAGTATTTTTTTGATTTCTATTTACATCGCCTTCTCAATTCTAAGTATTTTATTTGTGATGCATATTCTAAATTCTATTTCTGACATTTCAATAATTTCTCCATGGATGGTATTTTCTGCTATATTTCCCTTGTAATCTCTTGGGGGATTTCCTCTGCTCTGATTTTTCATATTATAAGAATTCTGCTGGTTCCTCCCCATGAATATTTTCGGCTTTTTAAAAACACATATTAAATATACTTCTTTAGTTGAAATGATAAGTTTTTCCTGAATATTTAGAAATAATATAATTTAGGGCTCTTAAGAAATACTGCTGAACTATTTTGCAATTAAAATTGGTGGCATGAGATCAGATTGGAAGGCCACAGGAACTGGAGCTATTCACCTCTTCCCCAATGAGCTGGAGCTTGTGCTTATTGCATTTCCCCTACAGCCACACAAAGCTCCCTTTCAGGGCTGCAGCCATAGTCTCTAAGGGCTGGCTTGGTGAGATAGCACAACCTGGTTCTGTCCTGGTGTCAGCCTGCCCTGTACCCAGTCCTAAGGAATTGCAATATTTTGCTGAAATCTCTGCTGATCTAAGATACAAGCACCCACAGCCCCACCCAATTGGCAATAACTGGAGGAAGAGAATCCATGGGCAGACCCACTAAATCTTCTGCTTACTTCTCTAACCCCCTCCAATGCTGCTCAAAGTCATATAAGTGGTAATCCTCAATCCCCAGACAGTGTCTGTGAGAGAGCAACAATCTGCAGATGATTCTGTCTGAGAGTTTTAGTTAAAACTCATTCAAACAGCATGAGCAGCACCAACTCAAACAAGTTCAACGAGTTGCCATGTGGATGGGAGAACAAGAATCCACAGGCAGTTCTCACTAAGAGTTCCCAGGGGTTGGGAAAGGGTCTCTTCTTCCCTTGGAAAGTGGGAAAGGGAGTCAGGAGAGATCACACTTCTCCACACCAAGGTCAGAACTGCAGTGCTACTGTTTCTGGGCTACTACTCAATGACCCACATAATGCTTCAGCCTCTCAGTGAACTCACCAAACACTCCAGCCTCTGCAGGGGTCAGTCTCTGTCAGGCAAACAGATAGTTGGACAGTTAGGCTGAAAGTTCAGAACTGTGGAGAGAATATTTGTTCACCTCTGTGCCAGGCAGGATGGGGCCTGGGCTTAGAGGTGGAACTTTCCAGATGTAGCAGGACCAGGACATTGCAGCTGTCTCTAGTGGGATGAGGTGAGAGATCCTTTGTTCCATGATCACTTGTAGAAAGGCCACCATTCCTTGGCAACAGGCACCTTCCAATCACTCACTCCATATCTGATCTTTGTTATCTTTCATCCTATTTCTTGGCCTCACAGCTTTTCTCAGTGGAGATGATGTACACCTCACTTTCTTTTCCTTATGCTCCTCGCCCCACCTTCTCTGACTCCACTTCAGTCCAATTTCTCTCCAAATCAGGAGCCTCTGGTGAAAGCTGCCTCTAGTCATCCATCTTTCTCCCTCTGGATATAAATTTTATTTTAAATTTTAGTTCATTTTCAATGAAGGAATATTCTTATTATTAATTAAATCTCTTAAATCCTTGTCTGTCTATTTAGAGTTTCTATTCCTTTATAATTAAGTCTTGATAGGCTTTATGTATCTAGAAATGCATCCATTTATTCTGGATTATCCAATTTGTTGGCATATAATTGTTTATAACAGTCTCTGATGATCTTTCATATTTCTATAATATCATTTGTAAAGTCTCCTCTTCATTTCTGATTTTATTTGAGTCTTTTCTATTTTTAAGTCAGTTTAGGTAAAAATTTATCAATTTTATTTTTAAAAAACAATTTAATTTTATGATCCTTTGTCTAACCTATATTTCATTTATTTCTGCTCATATTTGTATCTTTTCTTTTCTCTTCTAACATTGAGTTTAGCTTTTCTTCTCATTTTTAAAAAATTTTCTTAAGGTTTAATGTTAAATTGTTTATTTATGACTATTTGTTTTTCTTTCAATGTGAGTGATTTTTAATATAAATTTTCCTTGTGGTTCTATTTCTGTTACATCCTGAGAGGTTTGGTATTTTGTGTTTCTATTTATTTAGTCTCAATTATTTTATTTTATTTTTTTCAGGAGCATGTTGTCTACTTTCCATGAACTTGTAAATTTTTCAACATTCCTGCCTGTCTTATTTTATAGTTCCATGTTTTTTTTATAGAGGTATTTTCAATGTTTTTGTTGTTGTCGTTGTTGTTGTTGTTGTTGTTGTTTTCTCTACTTTGGGGGGTATCACGTATAGTTTTTATTTTTTTCTTTCATGTTAGCATAAGGCTTACATAGAACATCTGCCACTTAAAAGCAGTCAATTTAAGCTGATAACAACTTAACTTTTATTGCATGCAACAACTATGCATTTTTACTTACCCCTACATGCATTTTATGTTTTTGATGTCTGAATATATATCATTTTGTAATATGTATTCTTAGACAATTTATTTTAAATATTATTAATAGTTTTATCTTTTAACCCATATACTAAAGATAAATTGACTTTACATATCACATTAGTTCTAGAGTTTTCTTAATATTATTCCATGTTACTTATACCGTTGTGTTTTGTGCATTCATAAGTTGTATGTTGTTAATTACCAACTTTTTTTTTTAATTTAAAGAATTTCCTTTAGAAATTCCTTTAGGCAAGCCTAGTAGTGATTAATTCCCCTATCTTTTGTTTGTCTGGGAAAATTTTTATTTCTCCCTCATTTTTGAAAGACAAATTTCCTGAGTATAGGTTTCTTAATTGGTAGATTTTTTTTTTCTTTAACACTTTAAACATAATTATACTGTATCATGGCTTACAGAGTTTCTTTTGAGAAATTAACTAATAGACATATTAAGACACCTTATTAGTGATGTAATATCTTTTTCCTCTACTCTCAGATTTTTATCTCTGTCTTTAATTTTTGATAGTTTATTAGGTGTCTTAGTGAACTCTTCTTTGGGTTGAATTTGATGAGAGACCTCTGTGCTTCCTATATCTGGAAGTTGGCTTCTTTCCTCAGATTAGGGAAGTTTTTATCCATTATTTTTTTTGAAATATGCTTTATGGAACTTTGTTTTGTTTCTAAATTTTTATTACAAATTCTTGATGTTGCCCCATAATTCTTTAGGCTTTCTTCATTATTTTTAATTTATTTTTAATTTTTCTTTGACTTCTTTAGATCATTTCAAATGTTCTCTCTGAAGATCACTGATTCTTTCTTCAGCTGGATCAGTTTGGCTGTTGAAAGTTTCTATTGCATTTTGCATTTCAATCATTGTATGCTTTATCTCTAGTATTACTATTTGTTTTCTGATTTTATTTTCTATATTTTTCATATTTATTTTGTTTATGTATTGTTTTCCAAATTTTATATAACTAGAATTGTACCACTATTTGAATGCAGCAGTTGAGGAGAATTGCAGAAAGGCTAAGCATCTCCCAACAGATGAATCAACTGTTATTTATGCTCAGTAGAAACACATGGTTGAGAATTGCTTCCTTCCGTGGGTATGATCCAGTGGTGGGGTGTGAAATTATAAGGAAAACTAATTAAACTCACATTTTTACCAAATTTGTTTCACTTTTTGTCTCATTCACGATGATGACTTTCTCCCTTTCTGGGTAGAGTCTGCAGTGAGCTTTGAGGTGACAGGGAAAACTGATTAAACTCTCAAATGCGGCAGAACTAATGATTGATTTTTGTGGAAATTTTCTGTGGGAGTCTTCTTCTCTGGATAGGGACTAGGGTTAGTGTCAGAGGCTGGGCCTGCAGACTGTCAAGGGATTTAATAGATACCTCTTCTCACCCTTTCTGGAGCAATAAGCTTAGCTATTACCTTTACTGGCAGGTATACTGAGCTATTGGCAAATCTCTGCACTGATCTCTATGCACCCCACCTCCTTGCTCTGTTTCTGCCTGACCCTGGGTGATGTAGCCATCCAGTATCCCCATACTTTGCTTGTAAGGTGAAAACAAAGTAGATAACCTAGGAAGCATCTTGGAATGCTTGGGATGCTAGATGTTTTGTTTGCCTTAAAAGTTCCTTTTTCTCATTGTAAACACTGCAGGCCCTGTGAAATCCTCTGTCTGGAGATCTGAGGGAGAGGGGATGGCAAGTTGGTCAAAGCAAGACAATTTCTTTTTCCCTTCAATGTAAATTTTTCTTTTTCTTTCTTTTTTTTTTTTTTTTTTTTTTTTTGCAGCCACCTCCAGCATATGGGGTGGGCGCCCTACTCCTTTGAGCCACAGGCTCAATGTGAATTTGTATTCATTTCTGTGTTATATTCAGATGACTCAGGCTTTTCCCACATTTGGGGATTTTCACCAAGGTGTTCTTGCCTGAAACTAGTTGCTAGGTGATCTTTCTGTAGAGGGACATGAAGCCTGAGACATCATGTTTCTGATGTCACCAAAATTTTAATCTGTTGTTTTGACTTTATATATTTAGCAATGTGATTAATATTTATGTGTATTTTGATGAAATATGTGTATATATTAACTGTTTGTATCCCTTTGTTTTTTTCTCTTAGAGCACTTATCTTTTACATGTTGACTATAGGTACTTTGTATTATTACCTGTCTGCTTGTCATATGTAGAAAGTTTTTATTTTTTTTACTTGTCATTTTACTTATAGTAATTTCTGCTTTATAGAGTAGATTGTATAGCTTTTATTTTACATTTTCTTATAGAACTATTATATTTGTAACTTTGAGTCCTTCCATAAGCCAGGTTTATAAAATTATAACCTCTATTTTCTTCCAGGATTCATTTCAGTAAATCAGTTATTCCAGCACATTTCCCACTGACTTTATATGTCAGCCTATAAGATACAAAATGCTTATATTTACTAAAATGCATTCACAGACTTTGGTGTTGACTTACTTTCATTACCTTTTCAATTGTTACAGATTCATAAGAAGTTTTCTTAGCTAGTCATTAATCTCATTTTTTTGAAATGCCTTCAAATGGTGGAAAAGTTTAAGGTAGGGGTATTTTCTATGTTAATCAGTATCATGTAATATTTTTGTCTCATTTTAATATAAAATTGTGTGTATAATCTTCATTATCAGACTAAAAATTGATTTTTTTTTCCTAGTGTATAGTGTGAACTTTTCAACATGCTTACACAGTAGTTTAGTCTACTCTTTAGAACAGAATATTTCCTCCTACTATTTATTAGATTAGAAAAACATGATAAATTATTAACATACTAAATTTCTCTTCTCTATTTCTCATATAACTAATATTTTTTCCACATCATTTTTCAGAATTATTTCACAAATGCAACTTTTATATTCATGTTTCAATTTCTGACAGCCTTAGGTTTTATATGAACTGCTTAGACTACTGTGTGTTTTGTTTGTTTATGTCCAACTATTTTGTCATTTTACTTGGGCTTAATTTTATATCAGTGCTTTACCTTCTCTCCAAGTTATTTTTGTCTTTAGGATTCATGAACTCAATATTTAGACAATATATGTTTTTATGTACCATTAAGGAAGCTAATAATATGTTAATGAGAAAATGCTCATTTTCAAAATTATATTTTTTCAGATATTCATCTTTTGGTTTTTTCCAGTGTAATTTTTAAGAGAGCCTCTCATGCTATTGAATTAGATAAAGGTGCTCACCTTTAAAAGTACACTAAAAATGATCTCTAAGGTCTAAAACTCTGATCTCTGTCAAAGTAATCACCACCTTACAAAGGAAATAAAATAGGAAATGACAAAATTTGCATTATAATGTGGTTTGTGTAAAAAACATGATGATAAACTATAATTTTATGACCTGTGAGTAAAAAAGGCTTCTCTAGAAACGACTTAAAATATAAATGTTTTACAGCAAATGACACATGGTTTGACTTTTAGAGAGAAAACTTCTTGACACTTATGTTCTGAGCATGACGTTGACAAAATTATTTGGTAGTATACCTGTTGCTCAAATATACAATTATTATATCAGAAAATAATATTTTATTTCAGAATATTTCTACCATATACATTCAATAGGTCAAAATTGTATGATTTTGCCTACCCAAATACCACTAAAAGTGGAACACATAACAAGATAGAAAAAAATAAATAAAGGTACCATACTAATAAAAGAACCATTTATTTTATGTTTCTAAGGCAAAACATCTGGATTTTGCAACTATTGCTTTTTTATTGGCTATGTAAGAATTTCTACAAGGTTTATATAATTTTTTCTGTACAGGAATATTAACAGTCACAAAAGTTAACATAAATTGACTCTGACTTTGTCAAAGTTTCTTTTTAGTAAAAAATAGTATCAATAGAAACACTTAAAGAAAATCTTAACTTAAAAGGCTTTAAACTAGATAATATGACTCCAAAACTATTTGAGGATAATAAAAATAGCAACATAAAAGACATATTTATAACTGCGATGCACCCTAATGAAAGATATTAGAATACTTGAAGAAATGAGTTAAACAAAAGTTTGACTTGTGTTTTAAAAAAGACAAATTTAAGACAAAAATCTGGATTATTTCAACAAAGACTTTTGTTTATAGTATAGTATTAGCATAAAATAAATTTATCAGGAAAAACTTGATACATTGATTATCATGATGAACACACAATCATGCCCAGAATTGGCCAAAGTTGGAAGCAATCAAGATGCCTTTCAGCAAGTGAACAAATAAACAAACTGTGGCACATCCTGAAAATGGAATATTATTCACCATTAAAAAAGAGATGAACTATCAATCTCTGAAAAGACATAGAGGAAGCTCAAATTCATATTACTAAGCAAAGAAGCTAATATGAAAAGCCTGCATACTGTATGATTCCAACAATCTAACATTCTGGAAAAATAAAAACTGTTAAGACAGTAAAATCATCAGTGGTGCCAGAGATGAGGGCTGATGTAGGGATGATAACATGGAGCACAGAGATTATTTTTTATGTTAGTAAAACTATTCTGTAAACTACAATGGTGAATACATATCATTATGCTTGTCAAAACCCATAAATTATACAACACCCAGCGTGAAACTTAACATAAACTATGGCCTTTGGGTGATGATGTTGTGTCCATGCAAGTTCATCTGCTATAACAAATGTACCACTCTGGAAGGGCATATTAATAAAGGGGAGGCTGTTCTTATGGGAAATATCTATACCTTCTTTTCAATTTTTATACAAACTTAACAATGCTTGATAATAAATTTTTTTAAAGAAAAATATGATATTGGACAGTAGGAATAGTATTACATCTCAAAGATCAACATACAAAAAGGAGATAATGACACTATTTTCCTTTTTTGTAGAGTCCTTATATTTTTAAATCAGGGACTAATTCTGTAGGGAATTCAAAGCTTAATTCTAATTTTTCTGCAGTAGTAAGTAAGATTGAACTAAAGTCTGGAAACTATTTAAATGATTTTCTCTATCCAAATATGCATCCCATAATTATTATTTTTCCTTTCTTTAGCAGTTATTTTATCTATAACTTGTAAGCTATTTCAAAATTTCATCTTTCAACACTTCAGAGAAGTAGGAAAGGGCAGGATATTACCAGATGTATTGCAAAATCTATTGAGAATGGGAAGTCCTCTCATTTCACTATAAAACTTGATTTGGTATCTAGAGCAGTGATAACATCTTCCTTGTGTAGTTACAAAGGCTGAGGGTGAAGTGGCTCTATTGGATGTCATGCAGCTGGAAAATTATTGTGCTGATACTAGAAATCAGATATTTGGTTTTCATTTTAACACTTTTTCTATTGTACAAATGAAAAAGTTATGATATGATGCAGTATCTCAGTATTAACAACAGTAATTTATGAGGAAGGCTGTGATAGTAAACTACCATTAAACTTGAGTGATTCATTAAGATTCTCAAATACTTTCATGTGAAGAAATGGACAAAACATTCATTAAGCAATTGAGATTGAAATTTGAAATATTCATTCAAAATACTCGAAGCAATTTATTACATATGTGCCACTAAGAAAGGAAAGGGGTGTGATAATGAGTAAATCTGGGAATTAATGTCATCTATCCAAAGTGGCAATAAAGTTATAGTCCTGATACACATTCTCTTAAGATTGAAAAAAAAGTCAAACACTATATGAGTATCTTTGAATAAAAAAATCAGTCAACTTTTTGACAAAGAAGTAAACTCAACTAACTCTATCGCTGATAAAGTTAGATTAATTAATGCAGCAAGGTTGCAGAATTTTCCACTAATACAGAGGAATGAAATAATCAGGAGGCAACACAAAACTATCACAAGGACTATTTACACTTATCTTAAATGTGTAGGATCTACATTAAGAAGAAACATTTTCTTCCATAACCATTACTATACCACTCTCTACTTTCCAGTTCTGAAGAAACACATACTGATGCCATAAGAATCATATTCTGCTTTGGCCTATATTATGTTCTACATATTTTGGAGTTATATTGAAGGTTAAGGCTTCAATATATGAATTGAAACCTTAACCTCTGATGTAATGGCATTTTAAGATGGGGCCCTTACGAAGCAGGCAGTTTTAGATGACATTCTGAGGGTGAGGGCCTCATAATGAGATTAGTGCTCTTAAAAGAAGAGAAAGCAGAGCTTTCTCTTAGCCATGTGAGGATACAGTAAGAAGGAAGATATCTGCAAACTAGGAAGAGGGCTCTCACCAGTGACTGAGTCAGCTGGCAACTTGACCTTGGACTTCTCAGCCTCCAGAACTACATGAAATAAATGTCTTAAGCCACCCAATTTGTTGTTTTTTTATAGCAATCTGAGCAGACTATTATACATAGTCACCCTATTATTTTCTCTTTTGCATCACTCGTTTATGCAGTTTATGGTATATCAGCCAGAAACAGAGAGAAATTAAGGTGACATATGGCAATATTTACAGAAAGAATATGTACTTCACAAAAAGAAATTGCTAAACCACTTGAGGATTTACTGTAGAACTAAAAACTTTTCAGATTCTCAAGGATGAAAACGATTTTATATAGCAGTTTTCATTGAGGGTGGGGGTGGAGTTAAGTGGGATTGGAGTTGGAGAAAGATATGATAATATTGCTGGAGATTTTTATTTAAAATGACTAGACTCAAGGAAGAACCCAAATATATGGACTATGAATGAACTTCTTAAGAACAGACCTGGACTTAAGGCAAGATGAATTAGGTACTTGCCCTGAGCACAAAATTGAGGGGACACCAAAAGGTCAACAAGCAAGATATATACTATTTTACAGCAATATTTTTAAAATCCACGATGAAGAGAATATCACAACTTTAAATAAACCCAGGATGTGACCCTACATTTGGATGACCCTGATTCATTAGCTTCATCTTAATCCAAGCCCTTGTTTCAATAAAATTTTATATTTAAAAACAAGGCTCACATAGAGCCATTGGTTCATAATTTGCCCTTTTAAAATGTTTTTTTTTAAGTGTATTTACAGATAATTATTTTTTACATGTGCATATTTACCTATAAACTTTTATCTCAATTACGGACTTTTGTGGCACTCTTTGAGTCTTACACCTAAAACCAAAGTGCCTCACATACTAGAACCTAGTTTTAAATTTAGAGAGCTAAAAAAACACTCTGTTTTTCTTTTCCAGACTCAATTCTCTGAAACTTAAAAAAAAAAAAAAAAAAGAAAAAGAAAAAGAAAAAGAAAGAAAGAAAGAAAGAAAGAAAAAGAAAAAATAGGTAAGCAAGGTAGGGGGAAAAATCACTCCTGTAGCATAATACTATACTCTGTACACATCAACTCAATTTAAAATCTAAGAGTCTATTATCACCCAGGTACATGAAGAGGGCTCTAAAAAAATCACAGCAACATATTTTTAGCAAATGATTGACATAAGATTTACCTTCTTCATACATGAATAATTAAACTAGTGTAGAAACTATTAAGAGTCTAGTGAAAAAGAAAAGAGTAGCATTATTATTTCAGAAGAGAATCAATCTCCTGAAAATAATTTAACACAGGAAATGAGCATTTTTGTATGCGTCAAGTCCTCAAGAAAATCAGAAATAAATGTATTTATGAGCTGATGTGAAAATATCATAATAAGAATTAGCTCATATGAAGTGAAGTAGTTAATATGAAAACTGTAATAAAACACCAAGGAAATAATTTTAAGACAACAAAAATATGAGATTTATTAAAACCTATGGTAAAATAATTAAAAAATCAAAAATGTCCCAGAAAATTAACTTCAATATGCCATATTATGACCTTTCGAAGCTGTTGTAGATTTTAGGGGGAGAAAAGTAAAAAAACAAAACAAACAAACAAAACAGAAAAAAAAAAAAAGGTATGACTCTAAGGATAAAATATAATAAATTTATAGGAAAAAGATTTTTTCTCATTTTCAAATATAGAAATTCTAGTAGAAAATAAAATCCCAATAAATTCAGCTAAACTGGGATCAGTAAGTTTGTGAAAAAGAAAACATAATAATTTTAGAAAAGGAATGGAACTAATCATGCAGCTCAAATAGTTCATAACATACAAAATAAATGAAAAATAAAATAGAGACATTAGTAAAATTGTAAGGAAAATATACATATATACAATTTGTACACATGGAATAAAATCAAACTGACAAGTATAAACATTTAAGAGTTGCTTAAAGAATGCTGTAAACTTAACTGTGAGATGAAAGAAAATGTCAATAAAGAAAAAATATATATTTCTAAAGTGATATATAAATATTACATTAATACTGTTTTTTCCTAAATTAATATATGGATTTAATGAAATTGAAAACAAAATCTCAAAGGGTAGATTCTGAAATTAATCAAGCCATTTAAAATTTTATAAGAATAAACTCATGAAAACACATGAAATGGCTATGAAATTAAATTTAAAAGTAATAATGACACCCCTTCTGCTATTCAGTATATTTACAATGATATTTTTATGTAGGAATAAGTATTCAGAAAAGTGATAAAATCAAAGATAATGAGAAATAAATATAATGGTATAGGCTTAAGTTTAATATATAGTTTATAAAGAAATGACAAATGTATGGTAAATGACATATTATTTAAAAAATCAATTTAAACAATCATACCAAGCTTAATCATATCTTACAAAATACACTCAAGTCAATTCATTAAAAAAAATTAAGTGTGTGTACATAGTACTACTATAAAATTAATTTATAATCACTCACACTGTCATATGAAAGATGAATCGCAACTATAGTCTAGGATGAAGGAGGGGCAGGGGAAGGAAGGTTGATAGAGGGAAGGTTAATCAAGTACAATTTGGATCTATCAGGTATAGAACACAAATGTCTTAACACAGCAATTGGGTAAATGAGGTGAAGGATGTAAGTACTAGGATATAAGCACTCCAATTTGTACAAGTAACCAACACATTGAATCCCATAATGGCATAAATGTATTCATGATCTATGCACAAGTGACTTAATTAAAAAAAAATAATCTGAAGGAGTCACTATGAATTTTCTAAATGATGATTTTTCACTATTTTAGGCCCTGAGACAATTAGCCTGTATATTCACAATTTCCTGTGGTGGAAAAAGTCAGAAACTTCTTTAAGAAGCGAGGATCTTCAAAAGTGATACAAGTACCTGGAGGTCTTTGTTTGTGGATACTTCTGAATATACTTGTGTATATACATCTTGGACATATGATTAAATAAAAGGAAATTACTTTAAAAAATTAAGTGTAAAAAAGCATGAAAAAACTAGATAAAAATTAAATACCATATATACCCGAGTATAAGCTGAGTTTTTTCGGCACAAAATTTGTGCCGAGTTCGGGTTTTTCGGCACAAATTTTGTGCCCCAAAAAACTCAGCTTATACTCGAGTATATACGGTAACTATATTTGAAACAAGACTGTATAGCTTTTTAAAAAATCAGGAAGGAATAAAAGAAAAAAGAAAGCAAATAGCAATGTTATGTAACTCCAAAACAGTGCAAAAAAACAAATTATTGCAAAAAACAAAAAGGACATCTGCTGCACAATATTTCAGCTCTTTTAACCATACAGGAAACATTTTAAACAAACAAAATACAACAAAACAAAGAAAAAGAAAAGTTTTTTCTCCACTGAAATCACAAAATCTTTTTGGAAAGAACTAGAAAGCCTAGAGTCATTTTGTCCCCAGGACAAACCCTCCACACTGTGTAATTTAGGAAGACCCACTCTTTCCTGCATTTTTAACACCTTATCCTAGGAAAACCAAGCCCTAATGCCTTAGCAGTAAGGCAGTAATAAAATAAATAAAAGAAATTGGGTTATCTCCTATGTGAGCATATTTCAAAACAGAAGCATATAGGAGTGCAGTTATTAAATTTGTAATTGAAAAAATAAAGATTATAAATATTTAAATATTATATGTAGTATCTTGTATACTGTGTTGCTCTTACATAGACCAGGAATCTTTTCCTCTTCTCAAAAGTGTTAATAATGAGTTTCTTTTTTGGAGAATATGTATACAATGAAGAAATTGGGCTTATATCCTTACCCGGGAGCAATATTTTATATCATTCATTTTCAAAAACATGAACACACAAATAGAAACTTTTCAATATCTTCTAATACCTAATTCTGAGATATTTGTATCATTTGATATTTTGGTATTATCATATAGGTTTTACTTTACCATACTGTGCTGTCATTCAATAATCCCTATTCATAAATCTTTATTGCTACTAATAGTTTTAATGGCGAAGGGTAAACTCAACAATGATAGTTCCATTACAATATGACTTAAATTGGAAATTAACTTTAATCAGGAAATCATGTTCATACAAGACATAAATGGCAACTTAGATCATGTCTCACGTAGTTCATTCAAGGATGAACTACACATAAGACAGTGGTTTAAGAATATAACACAGATAAAACATTCGTTATCACTGAGTGACGTCACAGTTATATTGTAGGGCAACACATTATTCACATACATGGTTACGCTGGTGTAAATAAATGTACTATACTGCCCTTGGTAGAGTGCAGTAGCATCACAGCTCACAGCAATCTCAAACTCTTGGACTCAAGCAATTCTCTTACCTCAGCCTCCCAAGTAGATGGGACTACAGGGGCCTGCTGCGATGCCTGGCTATTTTTCTGTTGCAGTTATTTGGCTGGCCTGGGCCGGGTTTGAACCTACCACCTTCGGTATATGTGGCTGGTGCAGTAACCACTGTGCTACGGGTGCCAAGCCAGTATTGCCAGTCTTATAAAAGTATAGCACACACAATTATATATAGTACTTAATACTTAGCAATAACAATTATATCAATGGTTTATATATTCACTTTACGCTACTTTTTATTGTTATTTTAGAGTGTACTCCTCCTACTTACCAAAAAATCTTAACTATAGGACAGCCTCGGGCAGGTCCTTCAGGACGTATTCCAGAAGACATTATTATTATCATAAGTGACAGCTCCATGAATGTTCTCATCACTGAAGACCTCCCAGTAGGACAAGATGTGAAGATAGAAAACAGTGAGACTGATGACCTTGACCCTGTATAGGAGCAGACTAATGTGTGGGTTTGTACCTTAGTTTTTAAGAACAACAGCAACAACAAAATTAAATTTAAAACTAGAGAAAAACTGATAGAATAAGGATATAAAGTAACCAAAAAAACTGTGCTTTGTGCAAAATATGTGTTTGTGCTTTGGGGTTAAATGTTTTTACAAAACAGTAAAAGGATCTTCACAAATTTAAAAAGTTAGAATCCATAGTAAGGCCAGGTGAATTTATCATTGAACAAAAAAATATATTTTTATAAACATAGCATAGCCTGAGTGTACAGTAATGTCTCCAGCCTTCACAATCACTGACCACTCACTGACTCACCGAAGTAACTTCTAGTCCTGCAAGCTCCATTCATGGTAAATGTGTTATACAAGTGTACCATTTTTTTTATCTTTTATACCATATTTTTACTGTAGCTTTTTTATGTTTAAATATGTTAAAATAAATATTTACCATTGTGTAATGATTACCTACAGTATTCAGTACAGTAACAAGCTATATAGGTTTGTAGCTTAGGAGTAATAGGCTAGGTTTGTGTAAGTGCACTTTATGAAATTCCTAAACTACAAATGCCTAATGACATGTTTTTTAAAAATGCATCTCTGTCATTAAGCTACTATGGGAGATAATGTCAACCAAAAAGGTCAGCTACATAATTTAATGTTTGCTGGTGATATGAGGTGGGGATTTTT
Organism: Loris lydekkerianus; assembly: GCA_963574355.1. Classification (NCBI taxonomy): domain Eukaryota; kingdom Metazoa; phylum Chordata; class Mammalia; order Primates; family Lorisidae; genus Loris; species Loris lydekkerianus. The sequence goes on along the minus strand of CAUYPK010060510.1, from coordinate 18,460 downwards.
CTCTGGAAGATATGAATATATCGATTTCTTTTAATGGTTTAAAATTATCTTCACCTCCACATTTTTTGCCAAGCCAAGTAATTTTCAGACTATCTCACTGTGAATTCAGTCAACTAAGCAAAATCTTGAGCTGGCTGAAGTTTAAAGTTAGAAGAAAATATACAACTGACTTGGTTGATTTTGCCACTTCTAAATAGTTACTGAGGACCTCTTATGTTCCAGACCCTTTTCTAAACTCTGGAATGCATGCATGCATGAATGAATATATAAATAAATAAATAAATGCAAAGCACAAAAACAACATCCCCTGACCTCATGGAATTTATTTCCTAAGCATGTATGTAGGTTGAATTATGTTGGAGGTGGCAAAAAAAATCAAATATAAAGGCAATAATAATATATGGCTATGGGGAGAAAGGAAACAGAAAAGCAATGTGAGGTGCACTTTTGCAGGTGTGCAGGGTGGAGGGTCCTGTGTTAAATACACTGACCAGGGGAAACATCACTAAGGAAACATTTGGGAAATATTCAATGGACTGAAGAAATCATCCCCACAGTTGCCTGTGGGAGAATTTTACAGGCCGAGGGAAAAGCAGACACAAGGGCTTTGAGGAAGAGGCGCACCCAGCTCCTTAAATGTTTCAAGGGAACTAAGCAAAGGGGAGAACATTGAAGGTGAGGTCAAAGTCGTCAGTAGTGAGTATAACCACTGACTGGTGCTTGTAAGTCATGAGTAAGTCTTAGCTTTACTCTAAGATGAGAAAACTTTTTCAAATGTTAAGAAGAATTTAAGTGTCTTATTATATGTTCTATTTTTTTTTAATATTTTTGAAAAACATTACTTCTGGATAATAATGGAATCTAAAAACATACATGTGTTTCTGCAAAATATAATGGGCTTGCATCTAAGATTCAAAATCTTAGAAAAAAAATCTAAGACTGACCTTTGCTTAAGTATCATCTATAAATGCACTTACTAATATTGATCAATTTGCCTTAAATTTTTCTTAGCCCTAAAAATCAAGCAGTTTTGTACCTGTCACATGTACCTTCTGCAAATGTTACTCATCGGAAAATTTTTACCCATGATAAATAAATACATCTAATTGGTTGGGATAATTTAGAGGTCTGTTACCATCATCTACAAGAGACAATGCCACAATAGCCCTTTTTATCTTGCAGCATAGCCTGTAAATTCTTAAACATATCTCTAGTGTGAATTATATTTTCAATGCTTGTTTCTGTTTAGGACATATAATTTATATTGCCTCCAATAGATAACTCTTTTATAAAACTGCGGTCTGTAATAAAAATGCCATCTGCATAATTTTGTACCCTAATTCATAGCAACATAATATTACTTACTTTATATTCATTCACAAATTAAGCCTGTGGAAATTTTAGCCCATATTTCAGTTCATTCACTTTTTTATTATGAATTTTGCCATAGATCTGTTTAACCCTTGGCTTTTAAAATATATATGAGTATATGTAATGGCACTTTCCAATATATTTGTTCAACATTTATAATACTATAAACGTAGAAAACTTCTTCACTTTAATTGAAACAAGCATTGAAAATATAATTCACACTGGAGATATGGTTAAGAATTTACAGGCTACTCTTGGGCTTAGAGAAGGGTATAGTCTAGTTCTCTACATAATTGTGACAAAAATAAACTTTAGCATTTGTGTTCAATATTTACAATTATCCCATCAAGTGGAGAACAATAGGATAATAGTTTTGAATAAGAGAAAAAAGTTGATAGAGCAGAATGGAACTTTAAATTAGAATATAAGAGGAAAATGAAAATAGATTTCATTTCAGTAAAAAAGGACATTATTCAATATCAAGGTTATAATAATTTGTTATCATTTTCCTTTAAAATATAACTAAATGTATGTATCATCACATAGGGAAAAATGGATTTCAGATTAATTAAAAATCTACATATAAGAATTCTCCAAATTGTAAGTTTACTGAAATATATTATAATATCAGATACTATATTTGTTTGCGAATCTGTAATAGAAAAGGACTTTGATTAAGAAATAATGAGTAGAAAATAGGTACTCAAACAGATATTTCCATGCAAATGCTTATGGCAGCTGTATTGAAAATGACCAAAAGGTGGAAGCTACTCAAATTTCTATCTCACATGCATGAATAAATAAAATGCAGCATATAGATGCAATGGAATATTTATTCAGCCGTAAAAAGTTATGAAGTACTAACACATGCAACAATGCAAACCAACATTGAAAGCATTATGCAAAAGCAAGGAAGCCAGACATAAAAGGCAAGAATCATATTATTCTATTTATATAAAATATCCAGAATCAGTAAACAAACAGAGACAGAAAGCAAATTGGTGGTTTCCAGGTACTAGAAGAGGGATGGGAAAGGTACTGACTGCTCAATGGGAACAGGATTTTCTTCTGGAGCCATGAAAATGTTTTGGAATTAGAGGCACTGATTGCCCAACACAATGAAGGCATGAATACCCTGACTTGTACACTCTAAAACACTCTAATTTTATGTCATGAGAATTTGGCCCCAATAAAAAATAAAAAGCACACACATATAACCAGCAAAACTAAACAATCACTTAGTATGTTTTTAGAATTTCAGATTACAACAATAACAAATAGACATAAAGATACGTAGAGGAGGGAGAGAGAAGGAGGGAAGTAGAGAGAGGGAGAAGGAAAGAAAGAAAAAGTGAAAGTGCTGCCCTGGAAAAAAATACAAATTATAACTCTTTTTCAATGCTATAAGTTTCTATCCAATAAAATCATGGGTATATAATGAATAGTCAATAAAATAACCAAAGGGAAAGAGCATAATAGTCAAAAATAATTTAAAGAATTCAATAGTTATAAAATATTGGAAATAAAAGAACTTGAAATAAATAATGAGAAAGAGAGCCAGTTTATCAATGAAAATATCTAAAATGTGGCAATTACCTTAATAAAAAAACATACAGTAGCTACATTAAAAAAAAAAAAAAAACTGAAAAGACTTACTGAATAAGGAAGGCATACATATTTGGAAATATTCCATGGTAAGTGTTGGTGGAACTAAATATTCAAGATTTCTTTCTCCTTCATTTTATTTACATCTAATGCAATTACATTTCATGATGTGGTTAGGTGCACTCATAGAAGTGGTAATTTGGTGAAGGAATTATCATTTTAAGAAAAGTAATTGGAGAGTAGGAAAAAGACACATACACACCAAAAAATTATATTTATTACAAATAAATATGTTATAAGAAAATCCATTTCTCAAAACAACATGAATGAAAACATTTAAAATATGATAAATATGGTATTCAAAATCATTGAGAATTGGCTACGAAAACTAACATAAATAATGTTCGAAAAATTTTTATGAAGTGAAGGGAATAGAAGAGCTGAATTTTCTCTCGCCAGAGGTTTTCCAATAACTTTAATAAAATGTAGTAACACACACAAAAAAAGAAAACTACAGTACAATACCCCTTATAAGCATAGAAGCAAAAACCCTAACAAAATGCAAGCAAACCAAATTAAACAGCACCTCAAAAAGATTATCCTCCATTATCAAGAGGAATTTATCCCAGGGAGCAAGGATAATTCAAAATATGAAAGTAAATAATTATAATATACCACATAAACAGAAGTAAAATCAAAGACCTTGTAATATTCTCAATAGATACCAAAAAAAGCTTTCAATAAAATCCAGCACCCTTTCATGATAAAAACTCCACAACAGACTAGGTTTGGAAGAAATACTTTAAAACTGTAAAAGCCATATATGATAAACCACAGCCAACAACCTACTGAAAGGGGAAAAGTAAAAAGTGTTCTACATTAAAACCAGAATAAGACAAGGATGCCAACTGTCACCGCTTCTAATCAACATTTAACAGTACTGGAAGTCCATGCTAGAGTTGAGGCAAGAAAAATAAATAAAGGGCACTCAAATCAGGAAAGAAGAGATCAAACTAACTGTTTGCTGGTGAACATGATCTCCTATCTAGAAAATCCTAAAGACTTCACCAAAAAGATTGTTAGAAGTCATAAATAATTTAGTAAAGTCTCATGGAAGAAAACTAATATATGCAAATCAGTAGAATTAAGTTTGCAAACTAATCCTAGAAAAAGTGCTACATACCTCCTTGCTGAATATCACCGTGCTCTCCTTTGAGAGAAACCCCTCTCACTGGTACCGGTGCCTAGTCTACCCTTCAAAGCAACTTTGAAACTTCTTTTCTGGAATGGCCATTGGTGCTGTCATCATATTATCTTTGATGTTCTGAATATTATTGAAACATCTTAATTTTTATATGTCCGTTATCTTTGGGTAAAAAAAATGTCATTGGGGGATAGAGGAATTGAAGAGAGAATGTTTCAATACAGTTATTTGTTTACTGGTTGAAAACTCCCTCCTAGTGCCATGTGAGCTGGTACATTATTGTGACAGAAGAGCCACAACTTTCTCAGGCTAACATTTTGAGTCCAGATCTTCCTGTTTATCTATTGATGTTTACTTGGTCTGCTATGCTTCTCTCAGTCAACTGAATATTTTGATGCACAATTAGATGAATTTTTACAATGTTTGCCATCAGTTCCACTCATTACTATCCACCCTAACAGAGGTCATCAGTAACATTATTTTCTCTCCTTGAAAAAACATTTAATCCATTTATACATTACTATTTTCTTCATGGTGTTATCCCCATAACTTTGGGCTAACATGTCCCTGATTTCACTTCCACTCTCACCAAGTTTAATAAGAAATGTAATGTTTGTTCATAGCTCTAATTCAAACTCTAACATTATACCTAAAAACAATAATGAATGCCAGTCAGCAAGACAATGCCAAAGGGTGACACAAACAAGAGATACTTTACCCATGAACCTGAGTTGTTTCACCATTTGTTTTTGTCATCTATAAAATACTGATGAAAGAAATTGTAGATGACAAGAACAAATGGCAAAACATCTCAGATTCATGGACTGGTGCATATAAATAATATCCAAACTGCCAAAAATAATTTACAGATTCCGCACGATTCCCTCCAAAATACCAATCTCTTATTCTACACATCTGGAAAAAAATAATCCTAAACTTCATCTGGAAACAAAAAAGAGCCCAAATATCCAAAGAAATCTCATCCAAAAAGAACAAACATGGGGGCATCATATTATTTTCAAATTGTACTACAAGGTTATAGCAAGCAAAATAGCATGGTACTATTACAAAAATAGAAACATAAATCAAAGGAACAGAGAGTAGTGGGTCCAGAAATAAAACCATACCTACAACCAACTGATCTTCAACAAACTAAACAAAAAGATATACTGGGGAAAGGTCACCCTGCTTGATAAACAATGCTGGGGAAAGTGAATAGCCACATATGGAAGAATGAAAGAGTATACTTATCTCTTGCCATATACAGAAATTAATTTAAGATGAATTAAAGACTTAAATGTAAGCCATGAAGCCATAAGAAGTCTACAAGAAAATGCAGGAAAAACCCTTCTAGATATAGGCCTAGGCAAAGAATTTATGATTAAGACTCCACCCCAAGACTAAGACCCCCAACAACAAAAATAAATAAATAGGATGTAATTAAATTAAAACGCTCTGCATAGCAAAGGACATATACACACAACCTATGGGATGGGAGAAAATATTCACAAAGTATACATCTGACAAAGAACTAATATAAAAAGAATCAAACAAAGAATCTACAAAGAACTCAAACAAATGGGCAAGAAAAAATACAACCCATTAAAAAGAGGGCAAAATAGGGCAGCGCCTGTGGCTCAAAGGAGAAAGGCGTCGGGCCCATATGCTGGAGGTGGCGGGTTCAAACCCAGCCCCGGCCAAAAACTGCAAAAAACAAAACAAACAAACATACAAAAAAAGAGGGCAAAATAGGCCAGGCAGGCTGGCTCACACCTATAATCCTAGCACTCTGGGAGACTAAGATGGGAGGATTGCTTATACACTGTTGGTGGAAATGCAAACTAGTATGACCCTCACAAACTAGTGCAACCCCTAAGGAAAACAATATGGATGTTATTCAGAGAGATAAAAGTAGACCTACCATCCCATCCAATAATCCACTAAATGAGTATCTATCCAAAAGAAGAGAAATCATTTTATCAAAAAGATACCCTGTCTCAAATGTTTATCACAGCACAATTCACAATTCACAATTACAAAGATATGAAATGTGGAATCAACCTAAGTGCCCATGACTTAATAAGTAGATAAAGAAAATATGGATATATTGGGTCACACGAGTGGCTCAAAGGAGTAGAGTGCCGGCCCTATATCCTGGAGGTGGTGGGTTCAAGCCTAGCCCCAGCCAAAAACTGCAACAAAAAGAAAGTATGGATATATATGTGTGTGTGTGTTAAATATTTAATATTTACATATTTAAATACACACATATACATACATACATACACACACCATGGAGTACTACTCAGCCACACAAAGGAATGAAACAATGACATTGCAGCAACTTGACTAGAAATGGGGACCTTTATCCTAAGTGAATTATCTCAGAAATGGAAAAATATCCAGCACACGTTATCACTAATAAGTGAGAACTAAATGGTGGGTACACACAGTTGAAAGGAAATATAAAGGACGTTGAAAACTAAGCAGGGACCTGGTAGGTGGGTGGTGAGAAGTTAAAAATGTACCTATTGTTTACAACGATCACCATGCTGGCAATGGGCACAATGAAAACGCTGAATTCAGCATTGTACAGTGTAACAAAACCATTTGTACTCCCTTAATATTATGAAATTTTAAAAGGAGTAAATGTAAGAAAATTAAATTCCATGAGAAGCAAAAAATCATTTTTTAAATATTATCTTACTTAAAAGAGAGGCCTTATTAAGTTTAACGCCAAAGACAAGAAGCATAAAAACAGAAAAAGAATAAAAAAATTGTGTTAAAACTTCTGTACTTCGAAATACCATCAAGTATTAAAAAATTAAAAGAGTTGCTACATTTTATATGTGAAGAACCCTTTCAAATCAATAATAAAAAAATGCCAATGAAAAAGTAAACAAAGACCTGACCTGATACTTGTAAAAAAAACTCAACTGGCCAATAAACAAGTAAAATAATCAACTTTATTTCTAACCAAAAGTAAGAGAAAATAAAAATTCACACATGATATATTAAACATCAAATTGGAAATATATCTTGTGTTGTTATCAGAAGGATGGACATCCTCAAAATATTTTTAACTGCTACATATTCTTAACATAGAAAAAAAAAAGGGCAGTAAATTTAAGAAACAGAGTTGGATAGCTGCTGAATACCACCTTAGAAATGTATAAACATATGTGTATTTGTGTGTATGCATCTGGATTTTTTTCTACAAGTATATGTAGGATATCATATTGATATTAGCAAAAACTTGACAACTGATTTAATGTCCAGCATTTGGGAATCAGTTAAATATATCATGGCATAGCCATATATTGCAATATTAAGCAGTCATGAAAACTAGTACAATTGAATAAGCACTCAGATTAGGAAATTTGTATAATATACTCTGAAAAGGTGGGGATAAAAAGAGATTACACAAGAGCATGCAAAATGTTTACAGGAGAAACAGTTGTCATGCCCTTCCAAGTTCGACAGGATCTATTGAATAGAAACGTCTCCACTTTTCTTTTAAATTATTTAATTTTTAATTAAAATCATAACTGTGTGGTGATTTGATATACTTTTGAGTACTTTTTCCCCCCCTTTGTCCTACTTCATTCCTCCCTTAAAAAGACAGTCTAACTCATCTGACTTGTGGGCTTTAGCAAAAGGACCATCTTCTTTGTCTTTTCTGACCTCTTTTCTTTCCTGTCCCCCACCAGACATTTGGTCAGTGCTTTGTCTATGATTAGATATATAAGTTTACATCTAAGATTCAATAGAAAGAGGTTGTTTCTGTCTACAAGTCCAGATATAGTCTACGATTTAAGTTTTCAATAATAAATAAACCTGATAATTTTCATTTTTCAAATTCTTGAATTTTTTCAAAATTTGCTCCAAATTCAAAGGGAAACAGGAATATGATTAATCATCCATAAATGTTGATAATATTAATAATAGATATAAATAAAAATCTAAAAAAAACCTAATGAATATTAATACTTTCCCTCCATTGAGATCATGGAGGGCTATAATGTCTTTTGGGTGATTTTCTATATTTCACACATTCTCTAATTAGTATACATTACGTGTATTTATTTATAGACATAAATAATTACTTTGAACTGAAAGTAAATATTAAACCTCTGTGGGGAGGACTTTCTAACTTTAAAAGAAATAGAAAGTAGGAAAAGAAAATATATATGCCATAAAGAGCCTAAATAGTCAAAGCAATCTTAAGCAAAGAGAATAAATCTGGAGGCATCACATTATCTAACTTCAAATTATACTATAGGGCTATAGTATCCAAAATAGTATGGGGCTTGTGTAAAGATAGATATACGGACCAACAGAACACAACAAAGAACCCAGAAATAAAACCAGGTATCTACAGACTACATGTTGTTCATTGCAAAGTCAATAAGGCGTATTCGATAAATATAAAAATGTTAAATAATGACAAAGCAATTTTTCAGGATATAACTGGTTTTTTGTTATGAATAAAATAATGACACACTTTTTTAATGAAACTTTTAATGAATGATATATTTGGTTTCCTCATGGATAAAAACAAAGACTAACATTATTCATGTGTTTGAGCTGTTATTAGCTACCATTATGGCTATACTTACCACAAATTGAGTCATAATAAGGGATTTTAGCTTTAGGTCTAAATAACCTACTCACATGATTATTTATTTCTTCTCAGATCCTGGTTCTTAAACTTTAATGAGTTTGAAAATCACCAAGAGAGCTTTTTGGTATTGGGTTCTTAGGGTATGAACTTGGAAAGGGGAATTTAGGAAACACCTTTGGGAAAATTTATCCTAAATATTTCTCTATTAAATTTGCTCTTAAAGTAGATTAGCTGTAATGCCTTAATTGTGACCATTTGATAATAAAAGCTACACACACTTTTTTTTTTTTGAGCTAGAATCTTACTCTGTTGCCCAGGCTAGAGTGCCATGGCCTCAGCCTAACTCACAACAGTCTCAAACTCCTGAGCTCAAGTGCTCCTCCTACCTCAGCCTCCCCAGTAGCTAGAACTACCAGGAGTAGCCAAATGCTCAGATAATTTTTCTATTTGTAGTAAGACAAGGTCGTGCTCATTCTCAGCTTGAACTCCTGAGCTCAAGCAATTCCTCCCCCTCAGCCTCCAGAATGCTAGGATTACAGGTTTGAGCCACCATGCCCAGCCTTAAAAACACTGTTAGAGATTTCATTGAGAGATTTCATTGAGAGATTTCAATCCCTTTAGGCCTTGCCTTTTCTTTTTTTATAAAAAAGTATTTCAACATGGTATAAAATACTAATAAGAAAAATATACATGAACTTAAGATTTATTTTACAGTTTGGAGGGAATAAAATTAAGAAAAATCAAAAAGGATTCGCTCAACTATATATTTTATTTGTTTAAAAAAAGTGCAGCAAACTTTTCCAAGTATAAGTTATACTGCTATCTAACTCCAGAGGAGCCACCTCATGGTGGTCTATACAAACAGGACCCCCAAGAGGCGAACACTCCATGGTCTAGATGGCAATATACAGAAACCCTGGAAAAATGCCCTTTTCTGAAGATACCTATGGTGTATATAATGGTGTTATATTATTCTCTAAATTTTTGAAACATTATGGAATTTTCTTTAATTAGCAGTTACTGGTAAGCAGATTGAAAGTATTCTTACTACACCCAAACACAAATGGTAACTAGGTTAGGTGATGGATATGTTAATTAGTTTGAGTATGGTAATCACTTCATGATGTATACATATATCAAATTGTTATGTTTTATATCTTAAATGTGTATAATTTTTATTTGTCACCCACAACTCAATAAAGCTGGGGAAAAAGTGAGTAGTTATCAAAAATTCACATTTGTTAGGTAGAAGTATATGAAATTACCAAGAATTCATCATTTTGCAACTTCAACAATAGTAATTTGATATGATTCAGTCTAATATGCAATGAGGACCATTCTTACTAACCTTTCAAGTCTCCTGTTATTCCAAACAATTACTACTATCCTAATCTGAAGTTTGAAATAAGACTAAACGAGGGTGGCGCCTGTGGCTCAAAGGAGTAGGGCGCCAGCCCCATATACCGTCGGTGATGGGTTCAAACCCGTCCCCCGGCCAAAAAAACTGCAAAAAATAAATAAATAAGACTAAATGAATTTTCTCAAGGATTGCTTCATCATACCTTATTTCCAAGCTTGCACTTAACTCATTTAATGTCTACACAAATACTATCACTTAATATAAATACAGCATATAATTTGCATTCACTAATGAAGACACATTTTTCCTTGTACAAAGAGCTGACAAATATCATCTGGCTAACAACCTGTAGGCCAGTGCCTTAGTGCTTCAAGCTTAATTGTTATTTAGTACCTTGCATATGTGTTACAGGGAACAAACTTTCAGCACTTCTCAAAGGGTAATTGTTATATCACAATTGCTGGTGAGTTCTGATTATTTGTAGACTTTACAACTTTGCTCTTACATGTTTTCTTTACTATATGTCCTTTTAGTTTTTGATTCTGTATTTCCCCACCATTTGTTCTTTTTCCTGGAGTCCCCGACTATTTACTCAGTACTTTGTACCAGGCATTGAGCTAGGCTCTAGGGATACAAGTGGAACATGGCAAACACGTCCAAGATGAGGGCGTCCCTTCTTCAGTGTTCACCACATTTTCCTTCTCCATACTGCCCATTCACAGAGAATTTTCCATGAGCTCTTTGGATAGTTCCCCTTAAAACTTAGTCTATCCTTATAGTTCACACACTGGCCACCACGGATGTGATTTTATAAAACACATTAGCACTGACTCTTAAAAAAGGGACTTCCTCTTTAATACCACAAACTGAGAAGGAGGAATGACCCTCCCAGTGAACACAGAAATGATACCAACCTACTGTTGTCTCTTCACGTAGCAGGGGATGAGGAATCTTTGATTTCTTAGTGATCATGGGGTACCCATTCTAAGGTATGAAATGACACCCGTGTGGCTATTACCATATATACTCGAGTATAAACCGAGTTTTTTCCAGCACAAAATTTGTGCCGAGTTAGGGTTTTTTAGCACAAATTTTGTGCCGGAAAAAAAACCTCGGCTTATACTCGAGTATATACGGTAGTTTCTAGAGGTAAAATTTTACCATATAACTTAAAATAAGATCTCTAACTTACAGGGAGCTACTTTACTAGATGCATACGAATACAAAATTAAAGAGAATAGCAAAATACACAACTTGTATTTTTTAAGCTATTATACAAAGTAAAAAATGAGCCAGATTCTGGTTCTTCTGAACTATGGCCTCCAGTCTCAGGGGCTCTACTATAGAAATGTGGTGAAGCAGAACCTGATGGTAGATATTTAACTCTGACTGGCCGGAGTCAGAACCACTAGCTTCAGAGCTATTTCCAAAGAGATAAGTTCTGAAAAAATGACAGATAATGAAGAAGGTTAGACTGAGTCCAAAGACAACAAGAACAGGCAAAGGGGAAAGTCAACACACTTGTCCCCTCAGACAGAAAATCTTTACACAATGAGGAAAGCTATTAAGAAATGAGGTAAATAAATCAAACATTGAAGGGGGCAAAACACAGGGGAATGAAAAAGGAGAATAATGAAAGAATTCATCCCAGTAGAATGAAAGTCCTTATGCGGTTATTTAAAACTGAGATGAATAAAGCAGACATTGTTGGGGCCAAAACCAGGATCTTACTGCAGTTCTCTCAGAAGCCGCGTGGACCAACTGGAGCCCTTGTTGGTCCCCAAACATCAGACAGTCTTAAATAAATCTGCTTTATTCACTTAAAGAATTGAAGAAACTAAGACTTCAAATTATGTGGGTGATAATCCCATAAGAAATCTAATCACTGCAAAAATTGGCCCTTTACTGGAGAATAAAGCTTTCTGCATGTGAATGGGCAAAATGTCGGAGCTAGAAAAGAAATGTTTCTGAGACTCTTTCATATCCTAGTCCCATTGATATCACTGTGAACTGTGATACCAAATCCATTGATGAAGTCCTATCAGTAGCTACAACTAAATTGAAAGAATACAGAAGTGCAGGGAAAGGAGAGTGAAATCTGGGTGAACGTCATACTATTTGAACAAACTTACATGAAGTGGCAGTACCTCCTTTATCTGAATATATCATTGGCTTGGCATGATTTGGATTATTATATTATGTCTGAGTGAGGAATATTTCCTCTACCTAGTATTGCAAAATGGAAGGTATATAAATACCTTCTTTATGCCATATGAATTGGATGTACAATCATATTCCACATATTCCTGTTATGATTAATGATAAACAGTATATATGAACGTAGCCCCATAACATTATTAGGCAGCTGAAAAATTCCTACTGCCTAGTATTTACTATAGTACAATTTTATCATTATTTTAAAGTATATACCTTCTCTTATTAAGAAAACTTACCTGTAAAACAGCCTCAGGCAGGTCTTTCAAGAAGTATTCTAGAAGACTTTGTTATCATAGAAAAATGACAGCCTTAGGTATGTTATCACCCACAGAGACCTTCCAGAGGAAAAAAACCCCACAGAGGTAGAAGAAAGAGATATTGATGATCCCATGTGTAAGCCTAGGCTAAAGTGCATGCTTATATCTTAGTTTTTAACCAAAAATATATAAATTTTTAAAATTAAAACATATTTAAAGAGAAAAGCTTATAGAATAGAAATATAAACAAAATATTTTGATACAGTTGTATTATACACTGTGTTTCTATTTTAAGCTGAAACCGTTATGAAAGAGTTAAAAGGTTTAAAAATTACTGTTTGGAAAGTTAAACATTTACATTAAGCTGAGCGTAATTATTACTAAAAAAAGAAAAAAATTATAAATGTAATACAGTCTAAGAGTATAATATTTATAAAGTCTAGGGTAGCAGACAGTAATTTCCTAGGCCTTCACTCACCACTCAACTCACTACTCACTCATGACTCAATTACAGCAACTTCTAATCCTACAAGCTCCAATCATAAGTGTCCTATATAAGGCATGACATTTTTTATATTCTATATTTCACTTTTACTGCACCTTTTTTATGTAGAGATATATGTAGCTACAAAAATGCTTGCCATGTGCTACAATTTCCTACAGTAATATGCTGTTCAGTTCAGTTTTGAAGCCTAGGAGCAATAGGCCATACCACATAGCCTAGGTGTAGACACTGGCCTACAAGTTGTGCTTCAAGCTTAATTGTTATTTAATTCCTTGCATCTGTGTTATAAGGAAAGGAAAAAGGGAGAGTTAATATACTAATCTCCTCAGACAGAAAATCTTTAAACAATGAGGAAAGTTACTAAGAAATGAGGTAAATAAATCAAATATTGAAGCAGGCAAAAAAAACACATACCATCTAGGCTTGTGTGAGTACACTCTATGTTGTCTGCACAAGATTGCCTAATAATGCACTTCTCAGACTGTATCACTGTTGTTAAGCAATGCATGACTGTGCAAAAGGGGAACTAATAAGATTTCCAGAGCCCACACAAGTCATCAATTTCAAACAGCATAGAATAGAAGCTGGAGAGCTGGTACTGACAAGTTATCTGTACAATTGTCTGAGAGGAGGTAAATGGAGATTATTGTATAATCCTATGAGCACCACCCACCCACAAGTACTGGTATTTCAAGCCAGAAAGTGTCCATGTAAAGGCAATTACTAGCTGGATATTGGCCTTTGACTAACACTGCTCCTGTGGTTGAAGGACATAAAATAATCCTGAAGACTGAAGTGCCCCCTAATATCTTCAATGATATTAGAAAAATGTTCTAACAAAAAGGACAATTCCCAGAAGACTTCCAAAATAGAACTGAACTGTCTTATATAGGAACATGCTACTAAGCTAGGAGATATTAATGACAACAAAGATATTTAAGTCTTATTTTGGAATCAGTGGTCTCAAAGCGATATTGCTACTTGGGTAGTACCCAACAACTGGTCTTATTATTACCAAAAAATAGCTGCTTGGTTTGGATGGCCATTCCAGGATGAATGGTCAGCATCTTATTTAGAAGACTGCCCCTGTGATGAAAAAGATAGAAAAAGTCAGTTTGGTGAGCTGAATTGAATGCTGCTTTCCCCTACACTAGAGTTTTTACCAACTCATGGGTATTGGCAATATCCTGGCCATAAGGTCAGATAACAGGGCAATCAAAAACTAACCTGTGAAAGGAATTCCAACATGGTTCACTGCCCTATAGAAATCACTATAGAAACCCAAGGTGTTGATTAAAGTAAGACACATTGATTTCCATCAAAAACTTCCATAAAATAGGAAGGTGGTCAGAGTTGATGAGAAGATACGCCAGTGAGCTTGACCGAGATGGCCCATGGGTCCATGAAATGAGTAGGCGTGGATGCACCACAACAATGCAGAGAGGATCTGAATCTGGACATAACTGCCATGACACAGCAGGACTCTAGGAATGTGCCAATATTTTTAGACCCTTATTTCTCAGATTAAAACTCTTATACTCCAACTTGGTAGAACATTACGATTGTTGGTAAAATTACAATACTAATATTGAAGATACAATTTGGATTAAGTGTGGTTATAATTCTATGTAGTATGAGAAAAATAAAACGGGGGAAGCAGCTCTGGTAGTGAGGAAATATGTGAGAACAGTTGTAAATGAACTTGTCAGGAATATGACTTTAATGTAAACAAATACAAAGTAAGAGAAGGTGTTGTGAAGCTGTCTGGGGGGTAGACTCTCCCTACCCCAAAGTAAAGCAAGTGCTCAGGCCCTGAGGCAAGAGCTTGGCCTTGGTGGTGCAAGGACAGAGAGCTGGAGAAGAGTCACAGGAATTGAAAACAGAGCAAAGGAGAATCCAGACTGTGTGTGTGGTTATAGGCTGCTGTGATACCTTTGGCTTTCACTCTGAGCATGAGAGAGTCAGGGTCTCACATCTCTTTAAAAAATCACTTCAGTTGCCATCATCAAGGAAACAGACTAGTCAGGAGACTGTGGCAATAATTCATATTAGATATATCAGCAGTTTGGTCTAGAATGATGGTGGGGAGATGGCACAAGTACTTTGATGGCAAAGGTGAAGTGACAGGATTTGCTGACAGGTGATGTGGATGCAAGGAACAGAAAGATCCAAGGATGATGACTCCAATGCCCTTGGCCAAAAGAACTAAAAGGATGCCTGGTTTGGGGAAGACTGCCCTGTTGGAGGGACAGGATTAGGAGGAGTAACCTATTTTAGACATCCAGGTTGGGATGTTGACTAAGGAGTGGGATATGCAAGACTAGAGTCAGAAAAGAAATATAGGCTCTAAGAAAAAAATGGGGCATCTTCAGCATAGAATTCATTTTTAGAAGAAACTGGGAGAGATCAACAAGAAGGTCAATGTATCATTTATAAGTGAAATATGTTTGTAATTTCCCTTTATAACATATTTTCCAATTTTAATATCAGGTATATCCAGATGATATAAATCTTTTCTTCCAGAATATAACTGGCCCTTCTATTTTCTTAACATTATTTTTTAAAGATTCTAAGTTTAAATTTTTATGAAATCTAATTTGTCAAATTTTTATTTTATGGTTTGTACTTTTCATGTCCTTTTTAAGAATACTTTGCCTACCCTGAAGATTTTATCTTAGTTTTTTCTGGCATTTTTATTATTTTAATGTTTACATTTTGGTTTGTGATATATTTCAAATTAACTTTTACATAAAGTACAAGAGAAGTGTTGAACTTCACCTTTTTCTGGTGTGTGGCTATCTAGTTGTTCTACTACTGTTTGTTGAAATGAATTTTCATATTGAATTACCTAGGCATCTTTATCAAAAATTAATTAACCATCTATGCAGTAAACTATTTATGAACGCTCTATTTAGTCTCACTAATATATATTTTTATTCTGTGCCAATGCCATACTGTCTTGTTTACTGTTAGCTTTATAGTTAATTATTTTTATTGTTGGGAATTCATTAAGGGTACATAGAAGCAGGTTACATTAATTGCTTTTGTTAGATAAGGACCCTCTTATATTTATGTCCTGCCCCCAAAAGTATAGTTAAGTTTTGTAACCAGATAGTGAGCCTTCCAGCTTTGTTTTTCTCAAATTTGTTTTGTCTATTTTAGTTTAATTTTCCATATGAATTTTAGAGTCAGCCTGCCAGTTTCTAGAAAAATCATTATGGACTTTCAAATTTGTTTGCTTTGAATCTATAGATAATTTTGGAAAAACTGACAAACAATATTGAGTTTTCTGATCCATTAACATGGTATATCAGGCGAGTAAAAGAAAATTCTATCTCATTTAAAACACTGTTTCTTAGAATTTGTTGTTACATCCAGCCAAGCCTAATACTAACCAATAGTGGTATTCAAAACTCACTAAATATTATATTTAAAAAACAGAGATGCTCAAAAAAATAAGATAGGAACATGTCAAAAGGACACAGAAGCCAACCCGAAAGAGAGTTCAGTTGCCAAAGATGAAACAATTTGACCAACAAACTAAATAACAATAGTGTTAGATTATAATCCAAAGATTAAATATCTGTGAATCCATACTGATATAAATGGCTGAATAAATAAATGGGGAAGAAAACAAATACTCCTTACAGAAGAATTTCAGTTAACAAATGCAGGAAGAATAAGGAAAATAGAAAATTCACCCTGAGAACACCAAGCAATAATTGCTTCAGACAAGATTCACTGATGTGTATGCATATGACAAAACTCATCAAATTATATTAATAACTTTACATATGTTCAGTTTATTGCACACAAATTAGATCTTAAAGCCGAAAATGTATGGATTTTATTGCATTTTATTCCCCCACCAAAATGTTAATTTGGTGCTTCACTCAAATAGAGAAGGCAGATTTTCTGTAGGCAGAAGAACTGTTCTAAGTTCTGTAGTTCAGGTATCAGAGCATATCCAAGGGAATCATAGTAGGCTCCGTTGGTAGTCCTCCCCTACATTCTTACCCTTACCACTTCAGGTCTGCCTTCCCACTGCCAGCATTTGCATTTGCCTGAGGGATTTCTCTGACTGCTAAATCCCACTTTGCCCATTTGTCAGACCAGAAATGCCAGGGAATTAATGCCCCCAGGGGAGTTGCCCTCAACCACTGACTGCTGGGAGTTGACTGGTGTATAAATGCCCCAGTTTCCTCACAACTTAGATGGAGTGACTATAAAACATACGTTCTACACTAACTGAATGCTGCTCTCCAGTTGCCCACAGAGCTAACTAGCTTGATGATGTACTCTTTATTGGCTGCCTTCCCATCCTTGTCTCATTCCTTACTGGTATTTCTTTCGCTTCGCAATAGACTACTTGCACGTGAATCCTTGTCTCAGGGATAGCTTCTGCAGAATCCTAAGACAAATATATAGAGGGCACCTTTCATGAATAAATGAGCATCTCTTAGAAAAATTGCTAAGGAACATACTTCCCTCAAAGAGAAAAGCCAGTGAGAATTTTAAGAACATAAACACATGCCTATTTTATCCTACAAATGTGCTTTCAAATTACTGTCTGTGACACTAGTACAGTTAAAAATAAATAATAGGGGCTCGGTGCCCATAGCACTGTGATTACATTGCCAGTCACATACATCGAGGCTGGCAGGTTCAGACCCAGCCCAGGCCAGCTAAACAAAAATGACAACTGCAACAGAAAATAGCCAGATGTTGTGGCAGGTGCCTGTAGTCCCAGCTACTTGGGAGGCTGAGGTAAGAGAATTGCTTAAACCCAAGAGTTGGAGGTTCCTGTGAGCTATGTTGCCACGGCACTCAACCAAGGGTGACATAGTGAGACTCTGTCTCAAAAATTAATAAATAAATAATAGGCTCGGCACCCATAGCACAGTGGTTATGGCACCAGCCACATACACCGAGGCTGGCAGGTTCAAACCCGGCCTGGGCCAGCTAAAACAACAATGACAACTGCAACAAAAAATAGCCGGACGTTATGTCGGGCATCTGTAGTCCCAGCTACTTGTGAGGCTGAGGCAAGAGAATCACTTAAGCCCAAGAGTTGGAGGTTGCTGTGAGCTGTGACATCACAACACTCTACTGTGAGGGCAACACAGTGAGACTCTGTCTCTACATGGATTTTTACCCTACCTTCTTCCCCTGCTTCCCTTATTTACCCTTCACCTTTGGGCCCTGTATCCCAAAAAAAAGGTTAGAGGCAGTTAAATCAGGTCAAGGTCCAATATCACCGGCTCATTAACCAAGAATCTAACTATTATTCTTCACCGCCCTCCATAGCACCAATGAC